>LGRX02028805.1:0-38497 GCA_001247695.2 Cymbomonas tetramitiformis | reverse complement strand
TTCATAATCGCGACATCATAATATATCTTAAGGTTCGATTGTGCGTCCTTATCAACCCCCCAAGCAAAGAACCCAATCCGGCCATGGCCAATACTGCGAAGGTAACGAAGTGTAAAGAGGTCGCGTGGGTAAATATCTTGGAGTGGATGTCCTTACCTTCAAACGAGCTTCTAGCCGCTTGCTTTCATGCGGTGTGGACTAATCTAGGCGTGGTTGCGTGCGATAACCCTAAGGAGCGACGATTAGCCAATCAGCCAAGGCTAGTTCACTACTCACGCGCGCATACGAAAGAGAGAACAAAGAAAAGTCGGTTATATTCCACTTAAGACTTGTATTCCGTGGTCGCGCGCATCCATCCGTGCAGATTTGCGTTTGTACGCCTCCAATCAATCAATCATTTCGTGTGCGCAAAACGCGCTTTTGGAGGGAGCATTCTCAAGGATGCTTAAGGTCTAAAGACACGAGATAAATTATGAACATATCTATGGGGTAGTAACTCTTGAAAAATGTTCGCTAGAGGTCCCACCAAAAATTCAAGCCATCTCAATAACGTGTCGGAAATCCAGTTTTGTTGCGGTCCGTTCAGCAGTTCGCAGGGAAAAAGTTATTGGAATAGCCCGGTTCACGGATATCAGACTGTCCTGGAACCAATATAGATAAACTCTCATAAGAAATAAACCCTATTAACACCTTAAGGGCGAATTGCCATACTGCTCAACCTGATCCTGTTTTCCAGAAACTTATTTTCACGTTTTCGACAATAACTCAAGTTCTAGACATCCATTTGCCACGATTCTTCGCATATTTTGTATTGCGGAACTAGGTGGATGATATGGCACTTCGTTATCACTCGCACCGTATGTGCACACATGAATATATGTAACCCACCATCACCATACTTGAGGAAATTCGATTGAACAGCTGCTGGGGGCATTTTTGGGCATGCGCCATGAACATGCCACCACTATTGACTTGATGTTATGAGTGGGCGATGACGTATCACGGTGTATACCAATGGGGGAAAATACCATATCCTTGATTTGAAGCCTTTATAGCACTCTCCGTAGAGCACGCTTTTTCATGAGAACCACGATATCTACTAGCTACATAGAGGGGTACGGAAAAAGGCGGTACGATCACTGCAGGTTGAACACAGGCAGTGAAAGGACTCGAGGATAATATTACGGGAGTGAGGGTTGGCGGCTTGCGCCGCCAAGTTATTACGAAGGGAAGATTGTCTGAGAGGGGCGCGTGTCGCAGTGTCATCATCATAACGTGTGACACCGCGACCGCAACTACGATGCTTCAGGTGTGAGTGACACAAGAAGTCACATACTACTAGATACTACTATAGGGTACCCAATATTGTACTCTACGTGACACTACCTGACTACGAAGTGGTCACTAAGGATGAAGCACTACCCATTCAATGGAAGGGTACACTACGGTATGCATGCTAGAAAATACGTCTAGGGCACTACCGATTTACGTGCTAAAAGCACACTTAGCGAATTACCTCTAAGGCACTACCAAGTAAAGTGCTTCTAAGCACTACCTACAAAAGAGATCACAACGAGTCATCGAAGAATGTTGAAAATGTTGATTGTCGTTCTTAAAGATAATTTCAGGTCCCTCGAAGATCATCACACGCCATGGAGACGTGGAGAAGGGTCAAAACTGAAAACTGGCCTTGGCAGATCGCGCGAAGCAATTTGGCTGTAAAATGTCGACCATGCCCACACTTAACACGTCGAATTTTCTTGAAATTGAGGCCGTTGAGGAACAGCTTTTGAGGGGTTTGGCTGTTCAGGTTGGTGTCGAGGAATCCCAACTTCCAGAGGGGTAGGGAGGAGAGAAGGGTCGACGAACGCGATGTGGCTGAAAATCTGGCCAGAAAATCTGCCAAATGGCTGATTAGTAAAGAATGACGAAGAAGACAAAGAGGTTGAGGAAGATGTACGGTTTACGGGAAACCGGTTCCCAAGAGTCCATTCAGTTTACGAAAAGGGCAGCGCGTTAAAAATACCGAAAGGTCAAAAATAGCACTACCGACGATGAGAGGTGGATGGCACATCCGATTTCCAGATCTGAAAGAGGGGGTCACTGAAAATGCGGCAGGTCGCGGGGCGCAGCAGGTCTGCGAAATTCCAGGTTGACGGCGGTCGCTGCTGAGAGGTCGTCATCAAATGACGTTGGTCGCCAAAGTGGGGTCACTACTCCCATCGAAATGGCTGAATTTCCGGGGACACAAATTCCGGAAAAGAGAGATTGCTGCCAGGGTCACCACTCCCTTGTGGCAGCGAGATAAAGTTTGCAGCGGTCGCGTTGGCCGAGATCATCGCAAAAACCATGCCGGCTGTAAAAATGAAGCTAGTAAACGCGGAAAATCTCAAGATTTCGCGAATCAGAACCTGGAAAATACAGGGGAAGCGTAAGCGAGGCCCATAACCTCATGAGAACCACGATATCTACTAGCTACATAGAGGGGTGCGGAAAAAGCGGTACGATCACTGCAGGTTGAACACAGGCAGTGAAATAAAGGACTCGAGGATAATATTACGGGAGTAAGGAGTGGCGGCTTACGCCGCCAAGTTATTACTGCGGGAAGATTGTCTGAGAGGGGCGCGTGTCGCAGTGTCATCATCATAACGTGTGACACCGCGACCGCAACTACGATGCTTCAGGTGTGAGTGACACAAGAAGTCACATACTACTAGATACTACTATAGGGTACCCAATATTGTACTCTACGTGACTTTTGTCACCTGACAGCAGAACACCCCTGCACTTTCCACAAAGTCCCCCACTCGATAAACCGAGTTTGGTGGGCATTGCAGGGTTGAAGGACCTTGCCCAAGTCCCCAATATGGGCACTAATACCTCATAAATATCCAATAGTTGACTACCGTGGCAATTATGGATGTTTCCGCCCTCATACTGATCCCATACTGCTAAAAACGAATTCGCCCTTACGGTGTTAAGCTAGATATACCCGGAACGGTCACGGAGTCGGAATGGTCTCGAGTCTAGCTACCTGTGACACTCGGTGTGTCACAACACGAACTTACGGGTCAGTCATCAGTCCAATGTTGGCTACCTAGATATCTATCATAGGGGCCTGCACCGGGACTCCCGGTCAGGGCTGCCTATACAGATTTCAACAAAGGTAGCGAAATTCAGGCCAAAACACGAAAAGCACCAGAGTTTACGAGCTGCATTCCTGCTAGAAATAGCAAGTCAGGCAGTGGGGACCCACTGCCGACGGTGAAACAACGGATCACTAGACTCGCATAGATGGACATAAATACCGAGTCTAGCTGTACACCGAGAATGATGCACTGGATATGACACTTGACTGTACGAACTAGCGGTCAGGCTGTCATTTCCAGCAATTCCATTCTTGTCGTGTCGAAAATCGCGATCGGCCGCGCAGCGGCCACATCTCGTAAACTCTGGTCTCAGCCAGAGTAAGTTCACGAGTGTATAGTTCACTAGTGTATAGTTCACTAGTGTATAGTTCACTAGTGTATAGTTCACTAGTGTATAGTTCACTAGTATAGGTATAGTTCACTAGTATAGAGTTCACTAGTATAGAGTTCACTAGTATAGTTCACTAGTATACAGTAGGTATAGTTCACGAGTATAGAGTTCACTAGTATAGTTCACTATACTTATAGGTATGTCGCATGCGTTGACTTGACTTTCTGAGGAAGCAGTGTCGGTTGTGTCAGTGCGTGACGGCTGCTCGCGGCTTGACGTCATCAGCGTTCAGGTTCGATATCACGAGATGACAAACCAGTGAATACTTAATAATGAAATTGTGAGGCTGAAATCCAGCGTCTCTAGATGTGCTAGGAGGCAAGCACAAGAGCAAGAAAAACGGCTAAGTACAAAACGCAAGAGTACTCAGTACGGAGTACAGTAGGACCGATCAGAATGATGTTGATGTGAGGTGCCTAGCCTGTTGTACGGAGTACTCAGTACAGCTGAGTTATGGAAAGAGTTCCTGAATGTATAAGAACTCCAAGTGTAACCCGTTGCAGAGATGAGAACTGAACTGAGAATTGTAACATAAAAGTAAAGAGCCGTAACTGCTGTATATTGTGTATTGAAAGCATGCACTGAAAGCAAAAGCATTACTAGAAAGAATTACGAAACCGAATTCCGATAGTAGACCAATCGAAACCATACCTCGTGCGGTCGTTTAATAAGTGTAGATAAGATAAGTCCGAAACCGTAAAGAAGAGAAGAAGCAAGAGTGTAGACTCCCACAAAATGGTAATTAGTCCGTTTTTTCACGTTGCTTCCCTGTTGTTTTGCGCATATTCTGATTGAATGCAACCTTACCTCGCGTGATTAGCAAGCCTAGACCGTTCTACGAAATCGGGAATGCCTGTTCTTGTGCTTGCGTTGCGCGGCGTTGGTTGTGTTTGAGGGTTCCAGGTACTCTTGGGGCCGCGTTGGCGTGAAGGAATTCAGCCCAGCGACGATCTTTTAAGGTGCGAGCGTTGCCTTAGTCCTAGCACGCATAGCACGCGTGTGTCGCGTATACGTAATTTTGGACTCGCAGGTGCGGGAAAACCGAATCTTCTCCGTTTTTCGGCAAATCCGACCCTTCGCGGCGGAAGCGCTGCGCAATTTTTTCAAATTTTGCGTGGCCTTTGCTGAAATTCGGGGTTGGTTCGGGATTTCGCCTACCTTTAATTGGGCCTTCTAGTCCCCCCTATTCGGGAATCTCCGCGCTTCGGCCGGTGTGACTGCTTGTGCCCGCGCACAAGTGGCAAATTCCTGGAAGCGGGTGCTAGTTGCCACACCAACCGCTTTTCGGTTGGTTAATTCAATTTAGCTAATTAGATCTCGCGCATAGCACGCATACCACTTCCATGTATTCAGATGGAGAAGTCAGTCGGTCGGGCCGTCGTGGAGGGGGTCGGGCCGGCGCCGCCCCCGGCTCGGCCGTGGGGTCCGGTCAGTTGGGGTCTCGCGCTGCGGGTCTGTCGGCCGGCCCGAGCTCTTCGGAGCTCTGGGGTGCGGCTTGCAGATCGGACAGCCGGAATTGGCGCTCCCGTGAGAGAGGGGGGGGAGTGCGGCGTGCGCTTGCACGCCAATACGGCGGTGAGGCCCTCGGGGCTACACCGGCGCGCACCCCCCTGAGAGCCCCTCCAGGGTTGTCTGGTGGGCCCCCCAAGGCCTCACCACCAAAAACCCCCTCACCAGCGAGGGTCAGTGGGTCTGAGCCGGTGTCCGAGCTCGCTTTGGGCTCGGCGCTACGGCAGCCGGCGCGCCGGAAGCGCGCGTCGCCCGAAGCTCCGGCGCCGGCGGCGGGCACCAACTCCGAGTCGGACTCGGACCTCTCTGCTAAGGGGTTGAACCCCTCAGCAGCTCCCTTCTCTCCACTCCCTGCGTCCAGCAGGAGTGCGAGCGACAAGTTCGTCCGTCAGGAACCGACGTCGGGATCGGCAGCGTCTTCCCTCCCTCCCCTCGTGGGGGGCGAGCAAGGAAACCTCATCAGTGCTCCAGGGCGCTTTGAGGTTTACCGAGCCGGTGACTGGAGCTCACCTGCAGAAGAGGGGTCTGAGGATGTCCAGCGCCCAGAGCGGCTGGACGTCGTCCAGTCACGGGGGCACGAGTCTCGCGTCCGGCCCAATCCGGCTTGGCAAGGAGCGAGACGTCAAGCCATGCTCGCATTGGCCATCCGGCAATGGAGCACCTGGACGCTGGACTCAGCGCGTCGAGTCGCCCTGCCAGCTCGTCAGCACGCAATTGCGCGGCTTGCTTGGGTCGCGTGGAAAGCCAGAACGGACCGGTCAGCGCATCAGCGCGAGCTCCAGCGTCTGGCATTCCAAGCGTGGAATGACGTCACCCAGCAGGTCGCCCAACTTCAGGGCCTGTTCGTCAGAGGCAGTCGGCGCCGAGTCGAGTCCGCTTTCGCGGCATGGCGCCAGCGTGTCGTCCAGACACAGGGTCTGTGGCGCAGGGGCAGACGTCAAGCTGGAGCCGTCTTCATGGCATGGCACCAGCAGACGACGCTCTCCAAGGAGAGGAGCACCTGGTGGGTTGGAGCCCGAAGACACCGGCTGCCTCAGATGGTCAAAAGGTGTCTCCACGAGTGGCGCCGACTCCCCAGGACGACCCCAGTCAGCTCGGACTCGTCCCAGGGGACGAGTGCCCGCCGCCCAGCAAGGAAGGCAGAAACCTCATCCGGTGTCAGCTCTTGCTCGGATTCCGACCAGGAGTCTTTGTGGAAAGACATCCGGCGGGGCCTAAAGCGCCTGGGGAAGGGCCACCTGCTGTCAGGGATAATGTGGTTCCAGCTTGATGACCATGGGCTCTCCGGGGACGGCGTTTATCGCCTGGAGATCCACCAGCAGGCAGTCTCCGAGTCTATGAGGTTGATGCATCAAAAGCGCGAGGACCCCCACAACTCCCTCGAGAGGTGTAGGTTCTCCGTCTTTGCCATCAACGCCGGAAGACCGGGAGAGATAGTGCGCCGAGGAGTGGACCTTCGGGAGGTAAGGAAGGCAGTCGTCACGGCCGTCAGAAGGGGCGACCGTACCCGGAAGTCGCACGGTGGTCTCAGGAGGTCAGGCACAGCACCTTCGAGTTCCGCAGCTCCTGGGGGGAACTGGTCAAACCGGTTTGCTCCTCTCTCGTCCTCATCGGAGGAGGAGCATCCCGCGGAGCTCCCAAGGTCCAGGACTCAAGCGCCTAAGCCGAGCGGCCTCGGTCGCCCGGCGCCTCGCACTCGGAAGCCCCGTCGAGCACCCTCGGCTCCACAACCAGGTCCAGCTTCCTCAGGGGATGCGTCGTCGTCCCCGGAGTCCGCCTGGAGCCGGAACAGTCAGGACCTGCAGGAGCTGCAGGAGGCATGGCAGAAGGAGTCCCGTGCTCGAGAGGCAGCTGCCGAGGCTCGCCTGGAACAGCTATCTCGGCAGCTCCAAGAGAGCGAGGAGCGCGGGATCTCCGATCAGCGCGCTGCCGAGGAGCGTAGGGCCTCCGAGCAACGTGCTGTCGAAGAGCGCTGGGCCGCGGACCAGCTGGCTGCAGAAGCCCGGGAGATTGCCAGGCAGTTGGCTGTCGACGAGAGCGTCGCTCAGCAGGTAGCTGCCGAAGAACGGCGAGCGTCGGCCGAGGCTCAGCTAGAGGAGAGGCTGCAGGCGGTCATAGAGTCTCAAGTCCAAAAGCTCGCCCTGGTTCAGACTTCGCCCTCGGGGCCCGTGGAATCGGACGCTCGAGGGCCCTCAGCGGCGATGTCGGGTCCGGTTCAGGAAACGCCCACCTCCCGAGAGGGGCATGAGCTGGTAGAGCCCGCTTCCGTCGTCACCTGTGACGTGGAGAACCGGGACGAGCGAAGCCCGCCAGAGGAGTCACACACGGGCGTGACGGCGCTCCCGTCGCACGCGTGGGACTTTGTTTCCCTTCCTGTACAGGTCTGCGACGCCCTCCGGAGGCTCGTGGTCGGGTATGCCAGACCGGGGTTCGAAGCCCAGCGCCTGTTTTACGACGCCGCTCGTAGGTATCGCTCCCTTGGTCAGGTCGCCGGGTGCTTGCACTCTACCAGTCAGATCAGGCAGTGCCTGAAGGCAAGAGTCTCGGATGAGGACAGGGTCCTCGGGGCCCAAGTGGTTCACAGTCTCACGACAGCCTTGGCGTCCGTCGAAGAGAGCTGCGCTCGTTGTGGGTGCGGGCACGAGGAGAGCCCGGTGCGTATGTGGACGTGTCAGGTAATCCCTAAGAGATGCGTGGGGCCCCATGTTCCCCCGGCCCTGAAAAAGATGTACTTGCCGGTGTGTGGGTTTTGCGCCGCGGACGTGTGGCCCGGTGCTTTCGACAACTTTCCGGCTGTGAAAGCGCCCCCCGTAGGCACACCGGAAGACGGGGGGGGATGGTCCCTCAACTGGAGCACTCGGAGCCACACGAGCTTCCGGAGATGCCCGGTGCCGGCAGTCATGGTGGTCCCGGAGACCCGGGGGGCGGTGGCCCTGGAGGGCCAGGAGGCCCGGGGAGTCCGGGCGAGGACCCTGGTGGCAATGGCGAGGATGGGGATGGCGACAGCCAGTTCACCTTCACTTCCTCTCGTTACAGGGAGTCCCGAAGCCATTACAGTCGTAAGGACGAGCAGCACGCTCTCAGGGAGGCCCTCAGAGCCATGGAGAAGGCGGTGGACAAGTACCACACAGAGGTGGAGGGGTCGTCCCACGTCTTTGGTCGGCTCCTCCGATTTGTTCGGCAGGTCAGGGAGGTTCGGGAACTGGAGCCGGTGCGCTACGCCATGGAGATGGCGCGTCTGGGACCACTGGAGAGCGGGGGTGAGGAGAAGGTGTTGTCAGACCACTCCCTGCTGTCGGAAGTGGCCAGACACTGCTTCGGCGCGCTCAGGTCCGAGTACCGCGAGCTTTCTTCGGTGTTGACGGAGGCTCGGGAAGGTAAAAACCTCACCCCTGGACGTCATAGTGGTCCCCTTGGCGCAGCTGGTGATGCCCGACAAGGGGGAAATGGCGTCGATCGGTCCGTTCCTGCGTCGCGTGCGCCAAAGTCAGGACAGACAGACTCGCACGGTCCGCGAGTTCTGGGACGGGGTGCACCTTGCTCACGACATCGTGAGCATGCTGGCTGCCCACGAGCTCACCTCTCCGGTGCCGGAAGAGGAGCTGCTGGAGATATTCCTTACGGGATTGATACCGGAGGTAAGGAGGAAGGTCTTCCTTATAGCCGAGAGGAAAGGCTCTTCGGTCCTGACCCTGAGCCGGACGGTCAGTAAGGGCCGCCACGTACTCCTGACCTGGGCCCTAGAGGCTGAGCGGGAGTTACGGCAGAGCCAGGATAAGACGAGCCGCTCGGTCCAGCTGCTGGCCCACGTCGATGTCACGGAGGAGTTGCTAGCCATGGCGACATCCGCTGGCACTCCGACACCCTCAGGGCAACGACTCGGCTCCCCGGAGTACGAGGGTTGCCGTCTGTGCAAGAGCATGGACCATTATGCCCGCGATTGTCCGCAGGCGCAGCATCGCCCGAAGGAGTGGGCCAAGTGCCTTCTGGAGGATACCCTGGCGTTGATAGGGGAAGAGATGGTGGAGGAAGCTTTGGCTGCCATCGGATTGGATTTTGTCCAGGAGGACGCTCCCCAGCCCAGGGCGTCCTCCTCGCAGTAAAGGGCGCGGGCCCCGTCACTGCGGGGTCAGGGGGACAAAAGGGCCCCGCGCCGGCGTCCACAGCGATGCAGGTGCTGCGTGATAGGTGGAGGAGGTGTGGGAGACACCTTAGTAGCAGCGCCAGGCGCCACCTCAAGAGCCAGAGTCGAGTCGAGGAGTATAAGCAGGAAGATTTGGATATGCTAGCCGCCGCCCGCACGGGACGCCCAGAGCCTCCTGAGCGGGAACAGGTCGAGCGACGCATTCAGAAAGAGCAGGCGAACTTCTGGAAGTCCGCCAGAACCCCAGCAACCGCCTCAGTTCCACGTCCCGAGGAGCCGTGGGAGCTGCTCTGTTGGATCACTGGTGCGGACACCCGAGGTAAAAACCGGTCGAGCCACACAGTTGAGCCACGGGCGGTCTACCAACAGCACCTGGAGAACCAGGGGTCGGATGTTGCGAGAGTTCGCGGGCACTGGAAGTTCAGGGCTCAGCGTTTACCCCCCAAAGTTAGGAAAGCCTTTCAGGCCCAGCAGCCAAGTGCTCGCCTGCGTTCCGCCATCAGAGCGCTAGAAAGGTATCTAAAGCTGGAAGAGTCAGAGGTCCGACCGGTCAAGTCCCTTGCGCTTTGGAGAGCAGGGCAAAGGCGGATGAGACAGAAGCTTGGACCCGCGACTAGTAAGCCCCAGCTGAATCGAGAAGAGTTAGATAAGCGCTTGAAGCGGCTCGTCAGGGTGCGCGAGTTCAATCGCCGACGCAAAGCCATCTTGGATCAGGAGTTCGGACGGTTCGTCCGCGTAGCCAAGCCCAAGCCTGCCGAGGGAGAAGAACTCTCACCACCAGAGAGAACTTCAAAGCCCAGTCGGCCGTGGCTGACCCGAAGCAGAGCTCGCCAGGCTTTGGGTCCGAAACGCAGACCATGGCTGACCCCTGAAGACAAAGCGCTTCGAACCTCTCGATTGCAACGCAGGTACGAGTCGGAGGGTAGAGACCCGGCTTCTACTTCAACAGAACGCCGTGCGGACTTCCACGCCTTCGTAAAGGAGGAGTTGGAAAGGGAGAATAGGGAACTTCAGCAAGACAATGAGCTGATGCACCGGGACGAGCAAGTCAGGAAGCACATAGCGGCTAAACTGGCTGCAGCGTCAGTCCAAGTCGCGGTGTCCCCCCCAGACTTTCCGGAGCGCAGTGCAGTTCAGAAAGCAGTCGCCATCGGCCTGCTAGCGGACGCATGTACTTACTGCCTCCCGGACTGTGACTCCGACGCAGAAACGTCAGTCACCCGCCTGGACTGCATAATGCAGGACGGCGATATCAGTCCGAGCTGGTGTGAGTCCCTGGCAGCGGTGTCCTCGATGGGAGCGCGCGCGAGGAGTTTCGACAGGCACAGTCGCACACCGACGTTGTTGCTGTTTTGGGCCTGGATTGCGGGCGTCAGAGTCAAGGTGTTAGTGGATTCGGGAGCATCCACCAATATCATCGCAAAGAGTACACTGCAGCGGCTCTCCGGCGTCAAGCCGGTGCGCCACGAGCAAGCCATGCGGGTTCGAGTGGCTGACGGCACCACATATGATGCTAATTCCTGCATCAGGCCCAAGCTCCTTGCTGAGACGTCGAAGGGGGCTTACGGCCAGCAGGTTGAGCTTCGGGTAATGCCCCTCGACCTCAAGGTGGATGTCATCCTGGGAGGTCCTTGGTTGGCGAACCTTTCCCCAGTTACACTGGACTATAAGAACTGGGGTTCGGTCCGGTTCACCAAGGGCAGGGAAGAGGTCGTCATTACCGGCTGTTCGCCGGGGTCCCCGGACCCCAGTCGGTCCAAGGACACAGCAATGGCACTGGTACAGGGAGTCCTTTTGAGCCAACGTCGAGCTCGCCGGGACCTGCGGACCCTCCGAAACAGAGAGGAGCAAGCTTTCGTCGTCTACCTCGGCCCCGATGGGACTTTTGGTGCGTTAGCCTGCGACAAGGGGGGGGGGAAACTCCGACGAAGATTCCCCCAACGATGTTGTAGCAGGCCTAGCGTCAGAACCATCCTCCGGGTCCGAGGATAGTGAAGTCGGCGTGCGACCCAGCGCGATGGTGCCGGACGGAGCAGAGGAATCCGAGGGGCCGGGAGGGTTGGTCTCGGACAGCTCCGAGTCCGGCTACAGTGACATGGGAGGGGCGTGTCAGTTGCAGAGAGTGGGGGCGGTGGTCGAGGATATTAGACCACAGGGATTTGCGAGTACGGTCGACGAGGCCGGGGATCATCTTGACCCTCTCAGCGTTTTCGCTAGCAAACAGGAGGCAAACGGAGCATTTGCGTTGCTTCCGCCAGCGGTGCGTAGACAGGCGATAGAGGATCACGCGGCTGGTAAACCACCCACCTGGCACGCTCAAGCAGCCGCGGCGCTCCGGCAGGGCCGGGGTCTGGTCGCGGAGCGACGACCCCGAGCACGGCGTAAGCGAGTGCGTTGGCGTGACCAGGTCGCAGCGGTCGGTCAGCCTGGTGCTGAAAGTGGCCCCTCCGTCGAGCGGCCGCCGGGGTCAAAAGTCCCCACCGTCCCGAGCTCTCAGAGTCAGAAGTCGCGAGCCTCGGCACCAGTCGTGCCGCCAGGCACTACCCCGCCGCCAGCCCCACAGACTGCTCAGGCCTCCCCGGAACCGCCGGAGGACGAGATAGACGAGACGGTGTCGCCGGAGATCTGGCAGCAGCTTAGGGACCTGGAAAAGGAGTTCGCAGATGTCATTTGCACAGAGCTGCCAGAATCAGTCCAGTCAAGGGAGTTCAAGTCCGGCATCCGGCTCAGGCCAGATTGGAGTGGGAACGCCTTGCACCGGCGAGGGTACAAGTTGTCGCAGGAGGAGTTGCGGCAACTCCGGCAACAACTAGATGAGCTCTTAGCCAAGGGGTACATACGACCCTCGGCCTCTCCGTGGGGCTGCCCCGTGCTGATGGTCCCCAAGCCGAGTAATCCCAAAGAGTTGCGTCTAGTCATTGACTACAGACAGATCAATGAGATCACAGTCAAGGATAAGTACCCCCTCCCAGATGTCCAGAGTCTCTTAGATGACCTACAAGGGGCTACCGTCTTCTCTACGATGGATGCCCTTTGGGGATTTTGGCAGGTTCCTATGAAAGCAGAGGACGTGGAGAAAACCGCAATGACTACGCACTTTGGAGCGTACGAGTGGTTGGTCATGCCCATGGGATTGTCAAACTCCCCAAGTACCTGGCAAAGGATGATGCAACAGTACCTCGGGCACCTACCCTTTTGCAGAGTATTTGTAGACGACATCATGATTTTCTCGGCTGAAGTTCCGGGTAAGAGCGCTCATGAGGTACACCTCGACCACCTCCGCCAGGTCTTGGAGGCGTGCCGAAAGAATGCCGTCTGTGACCTTAAAAAGTCGAAAGTCAAACTGTGCAAACGATCAGTCCGGTTCCTGGGGCATGTGGTAGATCGGGATGGATGCCGCCCACAGCAGGATAAGGTTGCGTCGGTACGCGATTGGTCAGACCTAGAAACTGTCACACACGTGCGACAGTTCCTGGGCATGTGCGGCTTCTACCGAAGGTACATCCAGAACTTCGCAGATATCGCGTACCCATTGACCCGCCTCACCAAATCCGGCGTGGACTGGACCTGGGGCGAGAATGAAAAGGCAGCATTTAAACAACTAAAAACTGCTTTGATCTCCTCCCCAGCCTTGGCCCTACCCGATCAAAAGGGCGCAGCAGACGGTTCCAGACCCTTCTTCGTACAGACAGATGCCAGTGGAGTAGCACTAGGGGGTGTACTCATGCAGGATCAGGGACGAGGCTTGCAGCCCCTGGCCTTTGAGAGCCGGCAGTTCTCCAGCGCTGAGCAGAACTATCACGCTGGGGAACGGGAGCTTTGTGCCATCCATCATTGTACCACGGTCACCTGGAGACATTATCTGATTTTTACATCATTTAAGCTCATGGGAGACCACAAACCCCTCCAGTGGCTCTTCGCCCCAGCTAGGGAGCTCAGCCGACGTCAGGCTCGCTGGTGCGAGGACTTGGTAGAGGTAGGAGTCCATCAGATGGAGCACGTGCCAGGGCGCTGTTTGGTAGTACCGGATGCGCAGTCCCGGCGACCAGACTATCAGGAGATGTCAGCCAGAGAAGGTTTGAAGGAAAAAGGGATTGTGGATCGCGCCACGGATGGGCCCAGAGACTCCGCACCGAAAGGTAAGGGGTCCGAAGAGGACGAGGATCCTACCTCTGTCCTCGGGGCAGTGGACCGCGCCACAGATGGGCCCGAGTACTCTGAGCCGAAAGGCAAGAGATGTGAAGAGGACGAGGATCCCACATCTGTCTTAGGCGCCACCTTCGAGTATAGTGATTCCGAGGACGAGTCCTTCCCTCCCACCAGTCCGGCACCGGTCATTGGTGAGCTCACCCACCTGAATGGGCTCACGTGGGTAGAGACGCCGGCCCTCTGGCTGGACGCAGCTGCCACCCTAGCAGTAGGCGAGAAGTCCTTGAGGGATGCCGAATCGCTAGCAGTCATGACCAGAGCAGATCGAGCTAGGGAACAGGCCACAGCAGAAGTCCAGAGTCATCCGAAGAGAGGAGCACCGGGGACCGACGAGTTCCCCCATCCTGAGCCCCAGAGTCATCCGAAGGTAACCGGAAAGGTACCTGAGCACGTTAAGCCCCCAGAAGGTAGCTCCCACTACGACCAGGTCGTAGATCGCCAGGACTGGAAGTTGATCAGGGAGCGCTTTGAGGAGATAGCGGCCCAGTACGGGATGTTTGACGTTGACGCGTGTTGCGACTCCATGGGCGTTAACCGGCAGGTTGACACCTATTGGACCGACTGCTTGAAGAAAAAGTGGCGCGGGAAACACGTTTGGTGTAACCCCCCTTACTCGAAGGATTCGGACTTGATAGAAAGAATTCTTCGGCATTTCCTTGCTGAGTGGCGCGCCGATCCGGAAAACACCTCGGCGATGTTCCTTCTACCAGACTATGACGCTCCCTGGAGGCGGTTGATTCACCCCAAGTATGGGCTTCATCCGGTCAAGGTCTTTGACACGAAGGACGAAAAAGGTCGTCCCAACCACCTCTTCGAGTCTCTTGATGGAGGTCGACCCCCGCTGCGCTGGCCGGTCCTTCTGGTGTGGGCCCCAGCAGCCAGCAGGGCAAAGCCCCGAGCGCCACCTGCGCGAAAGGACAGTGAAGCAGAACCCGACGAGCCTTTAGTCACTACAGGGGTTGCAGCAAAGGCCAGAGCAGCGTCAGGACCACTGAAGGCTGATGAGTTCGTCCGCGCCTTGCAAGCGGAATACGAACGCAGCCCGTACCTCAGCTCGTTGAAGGAAGAACTGATCGCAGCTCCACATCAGAGGACAGATACATTCCGCATGGTGGACGACATGATATGGCGAGTGGCGGAAGGGCGGTATCAGCTAGTGCTAGCTCAGGATTCCCCTCTCAGAGAGCTGGTGATGCGCGAAGCACACGAGTCCCCTGCAGCAGGGCACACAGGAAGGGATAAAACACTGGACAGGGTATCCCGTCGTTTTTGGTGGCCACGCATGAGCAAGGATGTCACCGACTGGTGCAAATCCTGCGTCGTGTGCCAACAGACCCGGCCACGCAACGGGTACCCAGACGGTCAGCTTAACCCCCTGCAAGTCCCAGTAAGACTGTGGCAAGTGGTTAGCATCGACTTCGTCACTGGGCTGCCTCGCATAGAGCGAGGGTACGACGCGTTTGCTACCTTCACGGACAAGCTGTCCAAGATGGTGCACGTAGTCCCCATGCTTTACGCTGACAGCTCGGCTGCACAGGTAGCGCGCATGTATTTCGACCAAGTGTGGCGTTTGCACGGCGCTCCCATGAAGATCGTCTGCGATCGGGACTCCCGCTTCAGGGATGAGATGCATCTCGAGCTACATCGGTTGATGGGAGTCCAGGTTGCCTCCACTACGCCGTACCACCCACAAGGTGATGGGCAGGCAGAGCACACAAACCACACGGTCGAACGCATGCTGCGCGCGTATGTCGACGCCAACCAGCACGATTGGGATTTGTGGTGTACCCCGGTCGAGTACGCCATTAATGACTCTCGTTCCGCCGTCACGGGATTCACCCCTTTTGAACTGACGTATGGTCACGCTCCGGCCTCTCAGCTGGACTTCTTCGTGGAGGCAGCACTTGCATCACGGAGAGGCCGAGCTAAGGGGGGGAGGGGCGCAGCAGTAAAAAAGGGTACAGCCCACGAGACAGCCCGCCAGTTTGTTCGCCAGTTGCAGCTCGCTAGGGAGAAGCTGCTCTTAGCTCAGCAGCAACAGATCGCCCAGTACGACGCGCGTCACAGGTCCAGGAGTTACGCAGTAGGCGATGAGGTTTGGGTGGATGCCACGCACCTCACCCAGCCGGGCGACCGCGGGTTGCACAAGAAATTGCTTAAGAAGCGCCTTGGGCCCCTTCGGGTGCTGGAAGTCTTTCACAGCGACAGGCAGATGGCCCTTCCCGCGAGCGATAGAGGCGCACCGTCGGCCTATAGGTTGCAGACGCCTAAGCAGTGGAAAGTGCACGATGTGTTTACCGTGGACCGGCTTTCGCCAGTAGAGTCGGGCAGCCGCTTCGTTGAGAGAGCTAAGGAGATTCCCCCTCCTCCGTTGGACGTCAGCGGGCGCAAGGAAACCCACGTCGAGAGGGTGGAGCGTTCGCGCACGCGCCAGCGCCAGGGCAGGAGGTGGACAGAGTACCTGGTCAAGTGGACAGGAATGCCCCGCAGTGAGAACGAGTGGAAGACCCGAGAGGATCTGGAGTGGGACGGAGCCGGCAGGCCCGGTGTTCCCAACCGAGCGTTGTTGGAGTTTGAGAGGATCGAGGCTAAGAGAGTGGAGCGAGAGAAGCTTAGGGTCCGTAAGAGACGCGACGAGTCCGCAGGAGCGGTATGGACCACGCTATCGGAGGAGCTCAAGGTAGACGGAGCAATGCCATGGGTGCCAGAGGAGAGGTTTGATGAGGAAGTAGGAACTTTCGCGAGAGTATCTGCTCAGAGCACCCTGCCGCCAGTCAACGGAGCCGCAGCACTTGAGAAGGAGCCAGTCGGCCAGTCTAAGATTCTTGTATTGTTTTGTGGGACCGGGTCAGTCGAGAGGCAGTTCACTAAGCAATTTCCCAACAGCGAAGTAGTTGCTGTAGACATTCAGCCCAAGTGGGGCCCCACACATTGCGAGGATATCATGCGATGGGACTACCGACAGTTCAGACCAGGACACTTCGACGTAGTCTGGGCTAGCCCACCTTGCACAGAGTACAGCCAAGCGAAGACGGTAGGCATCCGAGATTTGCGTGCTGCGGACAGGCGAGTTCGTAGGACATTGGAGATCATCCGGTACTTGAGGCCCGAAGCATACTTCATTGAGAACCCGAGGGGAAGAGAGCCCCACGGGTTGCACACGCGTCGCTGCATGAGCAATCTACCAGCTCCGCACCTCGTCACGTACTGCAAATACGGGACCGCATACAGGAAGCCCACGCACATCTGGACCAACGTTCCGTTGCGCACACCCTTGCGAGTATGCGATTCCGATACGCCTTGCGAGTTCTTCCGGCAGCACGGTAGGCACGAGAAAGTAGCGCAAGGAGGGCGCGCGATGAGAGCCGGAGGTGTGTTCGCGAAGGGCATGGGAGCGCGAGAGAATTTGTATGGGATTCCGTCAGCACTGTTAAAACAGCTTTTCCACAACCTGACCCTACATGAAGAGGTGCATGCGTTCCTGTCTGAACTGCTTGTCAGGGAGGATCTGAGCGAGATGAGCGTTTTAGTCCAGTCAGCTGTTGTTGAGAGTGACCCGCCCGAGTTTGAGCCGGAACCGATAGCGTTAGCGGGAGTGCGAGCGGAGGTGACGATCATACCTGAGGGCGGATGGGAATCTGACGCGAGTGGTCTTAGCGATTGAGAGCGTTGGGAAGTCGGGAAGAGCGGTGGCTCCAGCCTTGGCGAGACCAGGCGGCAGGTGAGAACCTGGGTAATCCATCCGAGAGAGCAGTGGCTCTAGCCTCGGCACAGCCAGGCAACAGGTGGAAATCTGTATAATCCATTTGAGCGGTGGCTCTAAGCCTTGGTATGACCAAGCGGCAGGTGAGAACCTGGGTAATCTATCCAAGTGAGCAGTGGCTCTAGCCTCGGCGCGACCAGGCAACAGGTGGAAATCTGTATAATCCATTTCACGAGAGCATTGGCTCCGGACCTGGCACGACCGGGCAGCAGTTGGAGATCTGGGTAAAAGCTCTAGCACTCCGAGGAGGCGGTGAAGGTTTAAAACCTTTCCTCCGGGCCGGCATCCCGAGAACTGTCAGGTAATTGGCAAACCTATTGTCATCCCCTGTAAGTGTACCGTGTTGGGAGGTTTAAAACCTTGAGCGTGGTAATGGATGTGAAACCTTGAGCCTTGGGGGAGCCTGGTAGTGTAGATGGCAGACCGGTGAGAGGCCGACCCTTGTGCTTAAGAGGTCGATCTCCTTATTGCGGTGTGTCTTGGGAAGTGTAATGTCATCCCAGACAACAGGCGGCTGAGACCTGTATAATCATTCAGAGCAACAGTAGAAGATCTGTATAAAAACTTTACTGGTCCGACGTGGTCAGCGTGGACGTGACCTTCCCTAAGGGGGGGGGAGTTGTGCTAGGAGGCAAGCACAAGAGCAAGAAAAACGGCTAAGTATAAAACGCAGGAGTACTCAGTACGGAGTACAGTAGGACCGATCAGAATGATGTTGATGTGAGGTGCCTAGACTGTTGTACGGAGTACTCAGTACAGTTGAGTTATGGAAAGAGTTCCTGAATGTATAAGAACTCTAAGAGTAACCCGTTTCGGAGAGATGAACTGAACTGAGAATTGTAACATAAAAAGTAAGAGCCGTATCCGCTGTATATTGTGTATTGAAAGCATACACTTGAAAGGAAAAGCATAACTATTAAGATTTACGAAACCGAAGTCTTGTAGTTGACCAATCGTAAGCATACCTCGTGCGGTCGTTTAATAAGTGTAGAATAGTATAAGTCCGAAACCGTAAAGAAGAGAAGAAGTCAAGGTGTAGACTCCTACAAGCCGTTGATGCTCGCATGCTGTTCATTTCATGCTTGAAGCGAAGACGCGTCTTCTCAGAACACTTCGGTTCTTCAAGACTTGTCTTGCTTCGTCATCTCGATGCCAATACCTGGCCTCTCGATGACAGATGTCACTCACCTTAGGTGGATGACAGACATTATGACTGTACATGTCATAGTCGACCGTACTGACAATACTCGACGACTGTATATCATTATGACATATGACATGACATGACATGGTATGACATGTAAAACAGGTATGACCGGTATGACATGTATGACACACGTGCCATCGGTCATATCCCTGACATCCTCGCTAGCGCAGTGTGTCCTGTATCTACATCGTATGGGGATCGGCAAGCATGCACTCGTGACAACGGCTTCTAAAGCCTCGATTATCGGGTCCATGCCCCCCAATCCTTGCTCCTTGGGTCTGGGTCCCCTTCCGCGCGTTGGGTGTTCCCGAAGGCTCCTCATCGTCTGGTAGCAATGGTACTTCCTGTCAAGGTTGTTATTCAACCTTTCAGACTATGCGGCTGCTATTGAACAGTAGCAACTCGCAACAAGTATTTGGTGGGTATGAGTGCAGTCTGGTATCCAGAATCCCCTGCTTGAGCTCAATGCTCTCTCATATACCTCAATGTCCTCACGCCTCATAGGCGTTACCACCATCGGGTTGTGAACCCGAGAACATTGGGTGAACTAACAGTATCGGCTGATCGAATTAGTCTGTTGATACCCGCATGGTGTTCAATTCATGCTTGAAGCGAAGACGCGTCCTTTCAGAACAGTTTGTTTTTCAAGAACTTGTCTTGCTTCATCATCGAGATGCCGTACTCGGCCTCTCGATGACAGATGTCACTCATGGTGAGTGGATGACCGATATTATGACTGTACATGTCATAGTCGACCGTACTGACAATACTCGACGACTGTATGTCATTATAACACATGACATGACATGACATGACATGCCATGACATGGTATGACACGTGTGACATGTATGACACATATGTCATCGGTCATATCCCTGACAGATCTCCCCTCTTAAAAGAGTTGTGACCTCACAATATAGGGTGCATACCTTTGCGTATATGTCTTTGATGTCTTTGTTGTTGAGCTGGTACCAGTCTTCTTACACCGATGAGGCGTCCCTCAAGGTGTTTTTAGGATATTGGGGGGAACTGAGTCCACTTTAAACCCTCATCTTAGGCATTTAGCCTTACAGTTCTTAGGATGTAGCCCCCATGAATTGCGTATCGCATTTCAGAGTGACGTTTCAAGGTATCCATGAATTGCGTATCGTATTTCAGAGTGACGAATTAAAAACGAATATGTTTTTACGGCTTTATATAATTCATCCACCTCTTCCTCCCTTCAGAGAGCTTACTCCCCCGAAGTTCACAGAAATACTATGGAGAACCCGATTTTGGGGCTTTGTTTAATGCAAACGGAGTGGGCCCTGCTTAACGAGATATTGGAGGGTCTCTATGAGTCCACTTTAAATCCTTCACCCGATCTGCCACAGTGCTCCTTTTTATTTTTCGGTCCAGTACGTGTGCTAGGACAACACACGGTGTCATGCGCGGATGACTCAGCAATGTCATACATGCCAGAAGTGTCATACGCGCCTTACAGCATTAGCGCCCGAGACCCCGGTTGAGGAAGAGACCCCCCTTATATGGGAGTACACAGTACCACTGTACTGTGTAATAATGTGACATGTAGAATACTGGCACATCATACTGCATGATAATGTAGTACAAGCATATGATAGGTTGATGAGACTTGGCCATGCTGACTAGGATTACCTCAGAGAGCTGAGTGAATAAGTAATGGCCAAGGCCAAAGAAACAGTTGAGATTTCTAGAGTAAAACAGCCGCATGGCAAAAAGTCAATATAATACCTAATTCTTACTGCAAATATATGCACTGAGTCTGGACATAGTTCCTAAGAATCGACATAGCTTGATTAGTCTTATATAGTGCATAATATAGAACCTTGCACTATATATGATCCATCAGTAGTTTCACAGTCACTGTCAAGTAGAAGGTTTAGTACTGCCTCCTACAAAATGGTATCAGTGTGCTACGCACCACCACCACCACCGCTTCCACAAAAATTTTCTGCTTTGAGATTGTGAATCTTCCGCCAAATTTACGTGTGCCTCAGTTTTTCGAATGGAATTTGGGCTCTCGAGTTACTGGCGCGTTGCATAACTTTGAGTCAACACTGGCCAGAAACGTCGTTTGCGACTTCCTTCAGCGAGATGACTTGTGGCGCTATCGGGAATTGTTCTTCAAGTTACTTGTGAAAACGTAATCTTTCTTCGCGAGTTGCTTCGTAATGGTTTCTTCGTGCACTTGCGCGTGCTTTACAGTCTTGGCTGTTGTGAGTTCCTAGTGCGCACGCAGTTCTTCACTCGAATGTTCGCAATGGCGTTTGTTCCTCAGCAACAAATGTTCTTAGAATTGTCAATTGCCGCGTATACTCTCTTCGCGCCGTGATCTGTGATGGAAAATTTCGGCTCGCCATGGGAGGGCTCCTACTGTGGCACAGTGTGCCACAAATAAAGTAGCCCAGAGCTATCTTTCGTCTGGCGTTCGCTCTGCGCCTGGGACTCGCAAATTACCTTTACAAATTATGGCAATTTTTGCGGGTGCTGCTTAAATTCGGGTTTGAGGATGGTCGAAAATCTGCTTCTGGCTGCTGGCCCTTGTGTTCGCACTCTGACGCGCTGGTCGACGACTCAGCGCTTTTCTTACTCGCTGGCAGTTTTGCGCCGTTAATTCCTCTCGGAAATTGTGCCGATTGGTCAGCGTTTTCCGCGGGATCTTCGTCTGCTCTCTACTCTGCGATTGGAATTGTGTGCAACGTTCTTCTTTGGCTCGGAATTGGCGTGATGCAGCTTCGAATTAGCGCTATTCCGCTGGCGTGCGTGTTCTTCGTCGAGTGTCTTTGCGACTGAGTGGGATTACACTAATTTATGCTGTGGAATTCGAAAATGTTCTCGGAATGGGCAGATGCGACTTGCTTTCTTTGCCCTTGAGCTCTGCAGCGCTCTAGCGTTCTTAACAGTGGCTGACCCTGAGTGGTATCGCGCGGCAGCGTTAATTTGACTTCCGTGGGCCGATCGTTGACCAATTTTGCTCAATTTGTTTTCGTCTTACCTCTTCGAGTTCGCTGGGAAACTTCGGTTGGGATTTGGTGACGGCAGTTGTTTGTTTGCTGTTGGACTTGCGTCTTCGCTCTTAACACTATACGCCTTTACGGCGGAAGCGCTGGCAGATTTTTCAGAATCAGATTGCTGCGTTTCTCCACCAGCTTAAGCAACTTTTTCAATGTCCTCTTCACGGCGGGCTTCTTCGCTGTATATTCCGCCTCAGCGGCGCTCGGGGGTAGCGGGTGCTGCTTCTGGGCCCTCCGGGCTCTCCAGCTCGGCCCGGGTGTTTGAGCACCGGGGATTGGGGGAGCTTGGGGCTTTGGAGCCCACCCCGTACTTTGTCCCGGAATGGGAGGCGCCAGCCGGGGCGCGGCGGGGCAGCAGGGGGGGGGGAGCAGTACAACGTTCTCTGGAGGGCGAATACGCGCTTTTGGCGAGCGCGCCTCTACCTCAAGAGGAAAGTCGCACCCAAGCATCGCTGCCTGCCACGCCCACGAATTTCCCCGACGGCTCGCGTGACTCTCCTGGGCTGGTATCTTCCATTGTACGTACGTTTGAGTGCTACTCTACACACCAGCAGCGTGCAGGGGGTGCAGGTGCCTCAGGTCTACAACGTAGCCAACCAGCTCTCGAGGAGCTCAACACGGTCGCTATAGCCACCGCTCATAATTTGAGATCATCTCCTCATAGCGAAGCTGTAGTTGACCATTTGCCTTTGGCACCAGAGCATCACGTTGGAAACCAGACCCATGAGAGCAACATGTTTACGCCTAGGCGTGAAAGTGCACCTCCAAGTGGCGAGCGCGGTTTGTCAAGCGTGAACGAGTGGAGCGTCAGGCTGGCACGCCAAGCTGTAGCAGTGGATATTCTAGCGGTATGTGCATTGCGTAATTGGTGGAGTACTTGGACAGCACGAGTGCTCAGCGGGCGTGTTTCATCTGCGCTTACGACATGGCGCCTACGTGCCCGTCTCGCGCGCATGCGTGTTTCCCTTACAGCATGGCACGATCGAGCTCACCGCAAGAATCAGGTCCAACGCAAAAAGCAAGATTTTGCTGGACACGCAAGTTCACGATTGGCGTCCAAGCTCTTGAGTGCATGGCGAGAAGAACAACGTCGTGTAAAAGAGATCACCCTCGAAATCACGGTGTGCAACATCGCCCGGTCCGAGTTCTACGTGAGGAAGTGTATGAAAGCGTGGAAGGCTACCGTGGACTTCGCTTCCAAGTGCACCACCTTTGCAGTCCAGCGTGAACAACATGTGAAGCGCGAAGTCCTCCACGAGTGGTCAGCTCTGGCGGACACGCCTGACGTGACCCCGAAGCAATGGGCGACCTTGCGTAGACATCTTCGCCGCCTGTGTGGCCAAGAAGACTCCATTGCTGCAATCACATGGGAGGTGCAGCTGAGAACGAAGAGTGGAGAGCAACGCGTGATCCCATCTCGTGGACTCCTTCTGTCGCATGTTACCTCAGCAAGCCACCATTATCATCACCTCCACTCTGCACGACCACTCGTCACGACCATCCCAGCCAACCGGCCTGCAAGGCTGGTGCGGTTGGGAGTGAGCGTCGAGGAGGTGATAAAGACTCTAAGGCGTACAACCACTTTGGGAGCAAGTGTTCAACAACATGGCGTACAATCTGTACCTAGCCGCAACCCCTATGGCGTCTTGTCGTCTGAAGATGACTCCACGATCGATGAGGAAGACGTTCATTCCGCTGACTCCGCCCCACAACCACCTCGATCAAAAGCTTCATCCGCCCCACGACCCACACAACGAGAACGTGCTGTACGTGTCCAGGCTTTGACGGAGTTAGCCCACAAGAAGGAGGTGGCGAAGCAGGAGCGGAAGCGGCAGAAGTTGGCCAAGCGCAAGCTCGCCAAGGCTCGACGTCGCAGTGACGAAGATAAACTGATGTACGACTCCACCTCTACGTCCAGTGAGGAGAAGTCCACACTTTCATCGTGTCAAACATCTTCTACTGAAGCGCTCTCCTCTGACGCCTCGCACACCTCTTCATCTAGGAGCTCTCGGCAAAAGGGTGGACGCCAACGGCGGCGCCAAGCTCAAGTCACGCGACACGAGCGGCAACTACGAGAGCTGCAAGAGGAGTCCGAACGAGTCGCGTTAGATGCGGCCACTGCGCACCAAGCGCAGCTCACAGCGTTGCGCATGGACATGCACAATGCCGTGGAGGAAGCAACCCGGATGCAGCAGGAGCTCCGCACCAAGGTGTGCCAAGAAGCGCGACGGGCCGCTCTCGAATCTGCTGAGGAGCAGATAGCGCGCATGCAGCATGCCGCGGACGCTGTCTCACATCAGCATGAACAAGCTGTAGCATCGCAGGCGGAGGAAGCTGCACGTCATCACCAACAACTTCGAGAAATGCAGCGCGCCGCGGAAGAGCAACGCCAACAACTTGACCAAGCAGCTCAAGATCAACGACTGCTGGAGCAACAAGTGGCGGAGAGCAAGATAGTGGTGCAGGCCGCACTTGAAGCCGCTGACGGACGAGCGCACTCACGGCCAGAGCAACCACCTAATACCCCCGCGAGCTATGCGACCGTCACAAGTGATGCTCAAGAAGCTGAACACGAGGCTCTGATGGTGCCCCCGTCAGCCACGACTGTTGACGTACGGGGCCACAAAGGCGTGACGTTCGAGGAGGACGCCTCCACGCGTGCATCTTCTCCCACGAGTGTGCATGACCGCCTAGCCAAAATGGATTGGAGGTCCATTAGTGTGCCAGCCGTTACCGCTATCCGTGCACACGTGGAGGAGCACTTACCTGGCCACGTGGGCAAGATGGAAGCGGAGCGCATGTTCTGTGACGTAGCAAGAAGGTACCGAGACCATGACCTAGCGTCTGGGTGTGGACCGCCGGTCTCCGAGGCCCCAGCCTCTCAACTTCCTTCACCACCTCTGGCGGGAACGGCGATCGTTCGTTGCGTGTACGACGAGGTCGCGTCCAGCACGTCCAACGTTCCGTGCTCGAGATGCACTCGTAGCCCGCAGCCCCCTGTAGCCATATGGAATTGCGGGCTTACAGCTCTTCCAGACTTGTCGGAAACCACTCAATTCCTGCCGTTGTGTATATATTGCACGCGCGGGGTTTGGCCGGGAGCCTTTGACCGCTTCCCTTCAGTGACCCCGAGGCCATCCTCAGCAATTGGTGGGACCAGTGGGGGCGGCGGAGGCGACGACGATGGAGGCGATGGTGATGACGACGGTGACGACCCGGGAGGACCCGGTGGCCATCAAGGGGGGGGGAATGAGCCGCCTGGCGACCCCACTTCTGACGCGCCTAGCGACCCCTCGCGGAATCTTGGAGATGGACGTCGCGGCCATGGCGGGGGCGGAGGCGGTGACGATCCGCCCGACGATGAGACGTCCTACAGCTTCGGTTCGAGTAGGAGGTCCTCGTACAATGATGGCAGGCAGCAAAGGGAGGAGTACACGAGGCACTCATATGCCCTCAAGGCCGCGAAGGACATCATGTCCTTGTACTCAGCACCGCTGGAAGGGTCCACGAACCCCTTCGGCCCGCTGCTGCGGTTCGTGGACGAGTTCGACAGGTGCTAAGCCCTTCCAGTGGTGCTCCTCGCGATGAATACCCCGTGCAACGTGCCCAACGGAGCGTTCGAGCTCGGAGAGCCGATTCTCTCGGTGCGTATCTTGTTGAAGGAGATCACCCAGCATTGCTTCCCTACGCCTAGCTCCGAAGGAACGGAGCTGCGAGGGGTTCTCCTGGATGCCGAGGCGGACAAGTCGTTGAACCTTGAGAAGGTCATTGTGCCGCTGGCAAAGCTGATCGTGCCGCTGAAGAGTGAAATGGCCACCTTGGGCTCGTTCCTACGCCGAGTACGCCAAACTCAAGGACGCATGGCGACACCGCGCAAAGTGCGCGAGTTTTGGGATGGACTGCATCTAGCCCATCGCGTAGTGACCATGTTGGCGACCCACGAGCTCACCACACCGGTTCCGGAATCCGACCTCCTGGACGTCTTCCTCTCGGGCTTATCCGCGGAGGTACGGAAGGAGGCGTTCGAGATTGCAGAGCGGAAGGGGACCCCCTTGATCCTCCTCGACCGCGCCCTTCCAGCCAGTCGACGCCTAGCGCTGGAATACGCCATTGAGGCGGAGTTGCATTTGAACAACGCGACGAGTAGGAGAGCGCCAGTGCAGCTACTGGCAGCGGTGGAGGTCTCGGAGGAGCTACTAGCTCTAGCCGAAGATCGTCCCGCGGGTGCAACTCCTACTGGGCAACGTCTGGGCTCCCCGGAGTACACTGGTTGCAGGTTGTGCCAAAGCAAAGAGCACTATGCTCGAGAGTGCCCACAGGCTGCTCTTCGTAAGAAGGAGTGGGCCAAAGCACTTCTGGCTGAAACCTTGGACATGATCATGCACGAAGTGGAAACGGATGAATACTGCGACGTGCTCAACGCGGTGTTGCCAAAGGAACTAATGGATTTTGCCGCGGAGGACTCCCTCGAGCTCGGAGTACCCTCCAAGTCCTAATGAGCTCGGGCTGTGGAACCCCACATCCCCGCGATGAGCCCCCCTCCTACCTCTCGGAGCAGCAGTTGCGGGAGAAGTGGAGAAGAGCCCGTCGACGTCAAAGGCGGAGTGCTCCTTGCACAGGATACCTAGACTCCGATGAGCTCAACATGCTACCCTCGCGGGCGATGACTAGCCCTCCTCCCGCGCCGGAGCGTCAAGTGGTCGAAGCTCGTCTTCGCAAGGAAGCCAAGTCTCCAGTGTGTACGAGCGAGGACCTCTCAGACGACTCCCAGCACGTTGAGAAACGGCACCGACGTACCCTGAAGGTGACCGAGAGCTACCGCGTGCACTTGGAGCCAACGGGCCAACCATTGCAAGGTTGGCAATTTCGAGCTGTCCGAGGACAAGGGACGAGCGCTTTACGCTCCAAAGTGGGCACACGGGGCTTGAGGTCCTCCATCAAGGCTCTGGAAACGGACCTTGCACTGCCCCGTACACCTCCGCGGAGCACGAGTCCACCGCTTTGGAGAGCCGGGCATCGACGCAGCAGCCGAGGATCCACGCGGTCACCAACGCACAGCGCGGTTACCGCCAACAAACGAGAAGCTCGAGCTCGATCACCCTTACCCGCTGCCCTTAACAAACTTAAAAAGCTGCAAGAATACCGACGACGACGTCAAGACATCCAGCTTGGGCGTCGACCTCGTACGCCCTCACCTAACGACAGCACGACTGTCGAGGCAACCTCAACCACACGGAGTGACCGCCCCCGACCATGGCTGTCACCGACCCATGCAGCTCGAGCTGAAGGAGCACCAAGGAGGAGGTGGCTCAGTGGGCTGGAGAAGGTTCGCCAACGAGAGAAGCTTAAGCGGGATTATGCCAGTGGCCTCCCATATTTGGAGCGGGACTCTCCTATAGACGAAGAGCTACTGCACATCTTAGCCAAGGAACAAGCGCAAGAGGAAGTAGAAGACGGACTCCTCCAGTACGCAAGTGACTTGGCGACGAAGGATATGGCGCGAGCAGCGAAGGACAAGGTCATCCAAGTGGCCTTGTACCCACCTGATTACCCACCCAGGGACCTGGTGCAGACAGCCACCGCTCAAGGGCTCTTGGCCGATGCAGGCACCTACGAGTTACCATGGGACTCTGACATGGACGACCCTCCTGACCTAGGCGACCCTCATGCCAAGGACGACCCCATCGTATGCCAGCTCAACAGCATCATCGACAGTGGGGACATGAGCCCTGGCTGGAGTGATCTCTTGGCGGCTGTATCAACATCGCGAGCGCCACCTCGACAGATCAACAATTCCAAGGCCCCCACCTTGTTGTTGTTCTGGGCGTACGTGAACGGTCGTCGCGTAAAGGTGCTGGTGGACACTGGGTGCTCCACCAACATTATCTCGGACAAGACTGTACGCAGCATTGCCTCCCTGACGCCTCGACCTCACGAAAACCCCATGCGAGTGCGAGTAGCTGACGGCGCGTCGTACGATGTCAACACGTGCGTCCGCCCTCGACTGCAAGCAGAAACCACCAAGGGGTTGTACGTCAAGCAATTGGAGCTCAGAGTGATGCCCATTGATCTTTGCGTGGATATTATCCTTGGAGGATCTTGGCTAGCCTCCCACTCCCCAGTCACCTTGGATTACTCCCGATGGGGTTCCATCCGGTTTGGTTCTGGAAGCAAGAGAGTGGTCATTACAGGCTGCTCTCCGGGAACGCCAGACCCCTCAAGACCCAAGGATAAGGCCATGGCGCTGGTACAAGGAGTCTTGTTGGACCCCAAAAGGGTACGCAAGGACCTTCGAGCCCTCCAATCTAAGGATGAGTGTGCCTTCGTGGTGTACCTAGCACCCGACGGCACCTTCGGGGCGGTCGCCTGTAACGAAGAGACCGACGCCGAGACCAACGCCAAGCCCAGGGACGCTTCGTCCGAGCGTTGCGCCACGTCTAGCTCTGAGCAGCAAGACGCCCAAGTCGCGGGCGCCATGGACTCCTCCCAAGCGGATCTGGGTGAGACGGACGCGCCTGCGCTGATGTCCGCGTCAGACACTGACTCCGAAGCCGAGGACGCTCTACTCCTCCGGGAATCTGTGCGGCCCAGCCCAGGCACCAGTGACGAGGACCACTTGGATAAGGTGTACGCAACAGTGGAGTCCACCCGCCCACAAAACTTTGACGTGGTCGCGCTGGAGGGTGCTGTTGGCCCCCCGGCGGACAATGCGCCATCCAACAACCTACATCTGGGGTTCTTCCAGAGCAAGCGGGAAGCTTTGGGAGCATTTGCTTTATTACCTGAGCACGTACGTGCCCAGGCAATCGACGACCACGCGCAAGGGAAACCACCCACCTGGCATGCCGAAGCCGCAGCCGCGCTGGAGCAGGGAAGGCGCTTACTCCGCGAACGTCGGCCGCGACGCAAGCGTGTGCGCTGGAGCGACGAGAAGCCCCATACTGAAGGTTTATCTCAAGAGCAGGCCGCTCCAGTGGCCGAGGAACCACCGTCACCGCCGCCCAAGCCCCATGCCAAGGAAGCGGAGGAGCCGGACGAGATTGACGAGACAGTGTCCCCGGAGATATGGCAACAGCTGCGCGACCTTGAGGAGGGGTTCAGGGACGTCATATGTACGGAGCTGCCTGACTCCGTCCAAAGCCGCGACTACAAGAACAACATTCGCTTGCGATCCGACTGGAGTGGACAGCCGCTACATCGGCGTAACTACAAGTTGTCGCAAGAGGAGCTTCGGCAACTTCGTGCACAACTTGACGAGCTGTTGGCCAAGGGGTACATCCGTCCATCGGCGTCTCCCTGGGGTTGTCCGGTACTTATGGTGCCGAAGCCGAGCAACCCTAAGGAGTTGCGCTTGGTTATCGACTACAGGTCGATAAATGAGATCACGGTCAAGGACAAGTACCCTCTTCCTGACGTACAAACCCTCCTCGATGACCTACAAGGAGCAACCGTCTTCTCCACCGCAGACGCCTTGTGGGGATTCTGGCAAGTTCCCATGGAACAGGAGGACATCGAGAAGACATCAGCCATGACCACCCACTTCGGAGCTTACGAGTGGCTGGTCATGCCTATGGGACTGAGCAACTCACCGAGCACGTGGCAAAGAATGATGACGCAGTACCTCGGACACCTACCCTTCTGCAGAGTGTTCGTGGACGACATCATGATTTTCAGTGACACACCTGAGCAGCATGTCGGCCATGTACGAGCTGTATTAGCTGCCTGTCGCCAGCACAAAGTATACCTCAAGCGAAGCAAGTTGAAGTTGTGCATGCGAGCAGTACGCTTCCTTGGCCATGTGTGCAGTAAGGAAGGTTGTCGCCCCCAACGCGACAAAGTTGCCTCGGTTCGCGACTGGCCGGAGCTCGAGACTGTCACCCACGTGCGCCAATTCCTTGGAATGTGTGGCTTTTACCGGCGGTACATCCAGTCCTTCGCTCACATTGCCCACCCTCTCACTCGCCTCACGAAGATGGGAGTGCCATGGACTTGGGGCAAGGAGGAGAAAGAAGCCTTCCAACGATTGAAGTCAACATTGATTTCAGCACCAATCCTCGCCCTACCGGACCAGCGCTCAGCAGCCGATGGGTCTCGCCCATTTTGCGTGCAGACCGACGCGAGTGCGGTCGCACTACAGTAATCACCCACCTGTAAGAAAACAGAGAAATCTAGGCCAGTCAGCTTTTCTCATCGAGTTGGGTACCCCCCCTCCCCCCCCCGCCAGCGTCAGCGTCATAAGAGAACGCTATGGATAGTGGACCGCGATCTCGTGAGCCAGCCAGCGAATTCCATAACCATCCACGTGGACAGCTTCCCTAGCCAGCCCGTTCTCTTAAGGTGTTCATTTTCCGAGAAAATGGACCCTGAGAGCCGTGCGCAGCTTAAAGAATTAAAGCAAGATTTTGATGACGATATCATATCTGAAACAGACTATCAGGAACTTAAACCTTTAAGACAAGTTTTGTGCAAAAAATCATGAAAACCCATCAAATATACCATATTTGTCAATTTCCCGGCAAAGTTTTCTTAGTTTAAGAAATGCCTCTCCAGTTAGGCAGCCAGCGGTCATTTTCCTTATTTCAGGCCATCTCATAAGTCGGAAAATCCAGCCAGCTTTTCTCATCGAGTTGGGTACCCCCCCCCCGAAACGCTGGCTATTTCCTTAACGTCGAGTTTCCTTAAATGTGAGTGATTACTGTAGGAGGCGTGCTGATGCAAGACCTGGGACGAGGTCTTCAGCCGTTGGCCTTCGAGAGCAGGCAATTCTCCTCGGCCGAGCAAAACTACCACGCTGGGGAGCGGGAGTTGTGCGCCATCCACCACTGCACCACAGTGACGCGGAGGCATTACCTTATATTCACCGACTTCAAACTCATGGGTGACCACAAACCCTTGCAGTGGCTCTTCGCACCGGCTCGGGAGCTGAGTCGACGCCAGGCACGCTGGTATGAAGACTTGGTGGAAGTGGGCGTGCACCAAATGGAGCACGTACCCGGCCGATGCCTAGTAGTTCCGGACGCCCAATCCAGACGACCAGACTACAAGCAGTCATCCGCCAGGGAGGGGCTCAAGGAGAAGGGTGTGGTCGACCGGGATACAGACGAGCCTCGTCAGAGTGTGCCAAGGGAGCCGGCTGAGAGCTCAACCCCCGCCGATCCCACCTCAGTATTCGGTGCAATCGACGAGGACGACACCGACGAAGAACCGTCCGAGGAGCCCGCTAAAGTCAAGATCCTTGAAGACCCCATCTCGGTGCTCGACTCCACGTTTGATTACAGTGAGTCCTCACCTTTAAGGAAATGCTAGGTTAAGGAAACAGCCAGCTTTTCGGGGGGGTGGGGGGTCGGAAAAATGCGAAAAAAGCTGGGCTGGAAAAAAACATTAAGAAAATGTACCCAAATAAGGAAATGAAGGCTGCCGAATCATTTCGTTAACGGAAATCGGAAAGTCATATTAAGGAAACGAAGGCTAGCTGAACATCAGAAAATTCCATTATTATTAAGGAAATTGTAGCTGAATCTAAGGAAATTATAGTCGATATTTCATGAAATTCTGAAAATTTTCAATGGCAAATAAAGGCTTTTTCTGCACCGCGTTTATTATTAAGGATTATTGGTTAATGCACGATAGCTACAGTCCTATGTTGCATGATACGCCCCCCCCGCGGGGCGCAAATTACGCGTAAATTACGTATTTCGGGCCTTGTGAGTTTTACGCGTAACACGTAACACGCCATAGGAATCTCACCCAAATATAGGCTGAAATTCAACCTATATATGAGCTGCTATATATGAGGCTATATATGAGCTCATTCAGCCTATATATGATGAGCTGAAATTCAGCCTATATATGAGCTGAAATTCAGCCTATATATGAGGCTGAAATTCAGCCTATATATGAGGCTATATATGAGCTGAAATTCGGCCTATATATGAGCTGAAATTCAGCCTATATATGAGGCTATATATGAGCTGAAATTCGGCCTATATATCACCTGAAATTCAGCCTATATATGAGCTGAAATTCAGCCTATATATCACCTGAAATTCAGCCTATATATCACCTGAAATTCAGCCTATACATGAGGCTATATATGAGCTGAAATTCAGCCTATATATGAGCTGAAATTCAGCCTATAAATGAGCCGAAATGCAGCCTATATATGAGGATATATATGAGCTGAAATTCAGCCTATATATGAGCTGAAAATTAGCCTATATATGAGCTGAAATTCAGGCTATATATGAGGCTATAGCAGGCATGCAATATACTCTTAGGAATACTGAATATTGCAGACTGGATACTCTTAGGAATACTAGGAATATTGCAGGCAGGATACTCTTAGGAATACTGAATATTGCAGGCAGGAATATTGCATGCAGGATACTCTTAGGAATACTAGGAATATTGCAGGTGAATGGCATTGGCCTTGTCGTCATTGTCGTAGCGCTTGCGCTTCAAGGCACCACCCTGGCGAGGCGCAGGCAGTGGTTTTGAGGTCTCCAGTCCAAGTCCAGTCGACGCTTTGGGGCGTGCAGCCATTAGTGCCAGTGGAGACCGCTTCGAAATGTCTTGTATGCTGAAGGAAACTGAGCAAAACTCGGCGGTATTGTGAGAGAAACAACTTCGTTGAAGAATAACATCAATATTCACCGAAATGACATAGCTGTGCTCAAGGACCAAACTCACACTAGGATCCCCGCCGGTTGTAGAGGAGGAGTTCACTTTTAAGGAGGCAAATACATGGCGTCCGCAATCGGCCGCAAGAACCTCTGTCCGATGAGCAAGCATGGTGCGAGTAGCTGACTCGCTAGCATCCTGTCGCGTGGAACGAGCACACGCCTTCCTGTGGGCTACCAGAGCCGGCATGTGATCAAAGCCCTTCATACACGAGTGACATGAATAGCGGGATGCACGGACTACTATCTGATTTTGCGCTACTTGCACCACCTCGTTCCCTTTAGTCTTCACAAAGCGCGTGAAACCGTGATCGAAGAGACGCGAGGTTTTCCGCTTCTTCGGATCTATTGCTACTTTCGTCGCTAAGGACTTCGCGATTGGAGAAGGGACTACCGATTCGGAAATAGTGGCACTTGATATTGACTTGCTCCCTATTGGGATATCCATAATTGCGGGAAGGTCCTCATCCGAGTCTTCAACCAACTCAACCGTGTCACTCTGCATTGACGCTTTCTCGGTCTCACCGCTGGGACTCTCATTGAGTGGCGCTTTGGCCTTGATACGCGATATGACTATCGACTTCAAGTCGTCGTAGTCTATCTGACTAATCATCCCACTTTGCAAGTCAGCATGCAATTCTCGCAGTTCCTGGCGACTGCTCGGATCCATGCTGAATTTAAGAGAATGCGCTGGCTGACTGCGCTTTCCAGTCCCTAAAAAGAAATGGATTTAAGAGAAGAGGCTGGCTGACGCTCGAATCGCGTTTCCTATTCGTTAGTAATTTCGGTAAGAGGCTGACGCTGGCAGGGGGGTCAGAAAAATACGAAAAAAGCTAGGCTGGCTCCAAATTCCTGTTTCCTTAAAGGTGAGGACTCACTGTACTCCGACTCTGAAGACGAGTCTGTACCTCCGGTCAGCCCTCCGTTGGTCGTTGGGGAGCTCACTCATCTGAATGGGCTCACCTGGGTGGAAACCCCCGACCTGTGGGAAGACGCAGCTGAGACGTTGCACACCGCGGAGCGCGCCTTGCATGAAGCCACCCTTGCTGGCGTCACTACTCGCTCTCGCTCGCAACCGGAGCAAGCCCCCTCTCCAACCCCCTCAACTCCCCTTAGTCCTTCCCCTCCCAGCAAACAAAGTTCCCCTCCCGCGCCAAGCTCCCACTACGATAACGTGGTAGACCGGCAGGACCGGAAACTGGTAAAGGAGAAGTTCGAAGAGATCTCAGCGCAGTACGGCCCGTTCGACGTGGACGCGTGTTGTGACTCCATGGGCGTCAACCGCCAGGTGGACACCTATTGGACGGAGTGCCTCAAGCAGCAATGGCGGGGAAAGCACGTCTGGTGCAACCCCCCCTACACCAAGGATAGCAACCTCATTGAGAGGATCCTACGCCACTTTATGGCTGAGTGGCGCGCCGACCCAGAAAACACGTCGGCGATGTTCCTACTGCCGGACTATGACGCGTCTTGGCGCACCCTTATCCAGCCCAAGTACGGCCTGCACGTGGTCAAGGTGTTCGACCTCAAGGATGCCAAGGGTCACCCTACATGCTTGTTTGAGTCACCAGATGGAGGCCGACCAGCGCTGCGGTGGCCCGTGCTGCTGGTGTGGGCGCCAGCGGCCAGCCGGACTCGGCCTCGAGCGAAGAGTGCCCGTGCGCCCGCCGCTCAAGGTGCAAGCGAGCCTATGGTCACGTCAGGGCCAGCGGCCAAGGCACGCGCAACCAAAGGACCACTGAAGGCATGCCAGTTCGTGAAAGCACTACGCGCGGAGTACGAACGTAGCCCTTACCTCACGATGTTAAAGGAAGAGCTTTTAGCCGCCCCGCACCAGCGCACGGACACCTTCCGTATGGTTGACGACATGATCTGGCGCATCGCGGAGGGACGCTACCAGCTGGTGTTGTCGTCCGACTCTCCCCTTCGGGAGATAGTCATGCGTGAAGCGCACGAGTCTCCCGCGGCGGGACACACCGGGCGAGATAAGACTCTCGCTCGGATAGTGCGGCGGTTCTGGTGGCCCCGCATGAACAAAGACGTCACCGACTGGACCCGCTCGTGCTTGATATGCCAGCAGACCCGCCCGAGGAACAGCTATCCGGATGGCCAGCTGAACCCCCTCCAGGTCCCGGTCAGGCTGTGGCAGGTGGTGAGCATTGACTTCGTCACAGGTCTGCCGCGCACGGAGCGGGGCTACGACGCCTTCGCCACGTCCACGGACAAGTTGTCCAAGATGGTGCACGTGGTCCCCATGCTGTAATCTGACAGTTCCGCTGAGCAAGTGGCACGAATGTACTTCGACCATGTTTGGCGACTGCACGGTGCTCCCATGAAGATCGTTTGTGACAGGGACTCTCGCTTCCGTGACGCCTTTCATATGGAGTTGCATCGCCTTATGGGGGTGCAGGTGGCCTCCACTACGCCGTACCATCCACAAGGGGACGGTCAAGCGGAGCACACAAACCACACGGTGGAGCGCATGTTGCGCGCCTACGTTGACGCAAACCAGACAGACTGGGATTTGTGGTGCACCCCGGTGGAGTACGCCATTAACGACTCCAGGTCCGCGGTTACTGGATTCACACCCTTCGAGCTTTGCTATGGGCATGCCCCAGCGTCGCAGCTCGACTTCTTCGTAGAAGCTGCGTTGGCCTCTCGTAGGGGCCGCGCCAAGGGGGGGAGAGGGGACGTCGTGAAGAAAGGCACGGCCCACGAGACCGCCCGGCAGTTTGTTCAGCAGTTGCAGACTGCTCGCGATAGGTTGCTGGTAGCTCAGCAGCAGCAAGTGGCCCAGTATGACGCTCGCCATCGCGCTCGCCGGTACGCAATAGGTGACATGGTGTGGGTGGACGCCACGCATCTCACCCAGCCCGGGGATCGGGGCCTACACAAGAAGTTGCTGAAGAAGCGCCTGGGCCCGATGGAGGTGCTGGAGGCCTTCCACAGCGACCGGCAAATGGAGCTCGCCCCCGAGGACCGAGGGGCCCCCGCGGCTTACCGCCTGAAGCTACCACCACAGTGGAAGGTGCACGACGTCTTCACCGTGGATAGACTCACCCCAGTGGAGTCGGGCCAGGACAAGTTCGCGGACAGGAGTGCGGAGATTCCGCCTCCCCCTGTGGACGTGAGCGGTCGTAAGGAGATGGCGGTGGAGTGCATTGAGAGGTCACGCACGAGGAGACGTAGCGGGCGGACATGGACGGAGTACATGGTCAAATGGGTAGGTATGCCGCGCTCCGAGAATGAATGGAAAACTCGCGAGGACCTCGAGTTCGATGGAGTTGGCCGAAAAGGGATACCTAACCGCGCTCTTCAGGAGTTCGAGAAGGTCGAGGCCAAGAGGCAAGAACGTGAAAAGAGTAGAGTCACTCGCAAACGCGAGGAGTCAGCAGGAGCGATATGGTTGACGGATCCTGAAGAGTTACAGGCGGACGGAATGGCGTGGATCCCGGAAGAACGAGCCGACGACGAGGTGGGCACATTCGCGACGGTGTCGTCCACTAGTTTCATGCCATCCCAAGGACCTGGTCGAGGAGCGGCACGCCTACAGCCGTCTCGACGCCCAATACGGATCTTGGTGTTGTTTTGTGGCACAGGCTCCGTCGAACGACAGTTCAGCAAGCAGTTTCCTGGGTGTGAGGTAGTCTCGGTGGACATCCAGCAGTAGTTCCGGCAGTTGGTGGGCTACTTACGATGAAAAGTTCAGGGGGCAGAGGCAGTGTCATGAAATTATACAACCATCACACGATTTTCTCTTAAAAATATATAAATTAACTTTATAGTGGAGCGCCCCCTGAATTTTCGAAACACTTCGGACTTGACCGCGCTTCAAGTAAGCGGTGAAATAACCCCTTTGGGGCATTTTAAAGCAGCTCTAGCGCAGTATTTTATTTTATTTGGTAACAATATTTTGTTTCAGAGGGGCTCAAAGACACGAATTTGTATTTTGATGTAGTTCAGCCGTCAGCGTGAGATTTCTGTTCTGTGCATGCGACCGCCACTTGAGACGACCTTCAGGCTTAACTCGGGATCTCACTCTGGAAACATATGTGATAAAAAACTTGAAACGTTCAGAGCGGAAACGAAGTTGAGGTTCTGCCGTCAGTGTCGATAAGGTATGACAAATCCAAGCTGTCAAGTCGCTGTGAGATGATTCGTGCCAGCCTGCGCTAGCAACGCCATTTGTGGGCACGGGGACCGCCGTTGTTCACAGTACCGCGGAAGTTGCTAGGAAGGGTGTCGCCGTGCGTATTTTCCTTTATGGCGGCCCTTCCTTTCGTGTGTGCTTACTGCTGTTTCGGAGGGACGCCGCTTATTTTCAGGACAAAGGCGAAATTCAGGAAAGCCCACGGCGCATGACGTCCGCTCTGGAAAGTCAAGAGGCTTCGTAATTTTATGTTACCTTGCGTGCCGCCACTTAGGCCCATATAAACTGCAGGTTGGTATGCCAGGCCACTCATAACTCCTCCTATTACTCACGTGGTCACGACGTTCTGTCCGCCATAAGTTCTAACGCGGGTCCGTCCGATCATCACGGCCGGTTGAACGAACGTCTGTGTCCTCAGATTTAGATGCAGGCCGTGGATAATGCCTCTGAGACGTAGGGTTTCAGCAGCTGTTGGAAGTGTTATTATGCCCTGAAGTATGGGTTGCGTCCTGGAGGTATCGGTGCAGTTTCCTGCAGGATTGTCAAGGCAAGACGAGGCGAACAAGGGGAGGTGGTGCGAGGGACACGAAGATCGATTTGATAAGAGACTTCGAGGTGGAGGGGGAGCTCGCCGTGGGAAGGGTATGGAGGGCAACGGCAGTGCGAGGAATACAGGCTTCAGAAATCTCGGAGGAAGAGACAGCTTCCGCGCAGGTCGAGGAGGCATTCCTACAAGTGACGCTTACAGCGGCTTCGATGGGTGGGATGCGCCGCGTGCAAGCAATGTAAAATAGTCGAGAGGACTGAGCGATTCATAGGAGCGAGAGCCAAGGATCTGGGGAGGATAGGAAGAGCTTGGCTTGCTGTCCACCTGGGTGCTGGTTGCTGGCCTGTTGTCCACTTGAATCCAGTTGTCGCCTGTTTGTTACTTGCTAGCCTGTTGAAGCACCAGTTTTCAATTGACTGGACACGAGCAAGGAAACTGATTTTTACCCTCTACTTTATAGCCTGCGAGCGATCCCGACATCTCCACAGACAAGTTTTCATTATGCCAGAACGGGCGTGGGCAAAGCAGGCAGCCGCTGAAGGAAACCGCGCCGGCGACAGGGGCGGCCAAAACAGCCGGCACATCCGGGCGAAAAGCTTCCCCTCCGCGACCATCTCTTATGGTCGGAAATCTCGCACAGTGTCACGACGCATTCACCAAGCTCGAGCGTAGGGTGGCTGCTCTCCACGCTGCTCCAAAAGCAGAGGTGATCTCGCCTCCCTGCGCTTGCCTCTGTCGGTTAACGGGGAGCAGCGGGACTCTTCAGAAACGGTTCAGTGAAAAGCAGTTGTGTTTGCGCTGCAGGTAGCACCCTACCCAGGAGCACCACGACCCGAAGCTGCCTCGTGGCGAGAACTGGCACGTCTCTCCCGAGCTCTTTCTGGCCCGGTTGCCCTGGAGCTGGCGTATAAATTCCAGTGACCGCACTGCTGCTGGCGCTGCTTGCTCACGGCACCCTTCGGAGGAGCCCGTAAGGGGTTCCAGGTCTCAGGCGCTCGATATCTCGCTTCTCCGCGGACGGTGTCGTCTGTAGATTCAACTCCTCTACTTATGTCGCGTCTCGAGATCTGAAGCCTCAAGGGTCAACGTGGCTGCAGGTCTACCCCTTCCGTTCGTTGAGGGAGACTCTCACCTCACTTCACGAAGTGTCTCTCTTTACCCTCCAAGGTAAGCGCACCTCTCGCCTCGTGCACCTCGCACCAAACTCTCCAAGGGAGGCACACGCATAGGGGGTGGGTTGAGCTGGAGGGTGCGCACACGCATAGGGGGTGGGTTGAGCTGGAGGGTGCGCACACGCATAGGAGGGGGTTGAGCTTCAGGGCTCGCACAAGCATAGGGGTTGGGTTTAGTAGAGGGCGCGCACACGCATAGGAGGAGGGTTTAGCTTGGTAGTGTGCGTTCAAAGGGGGATCTTTGAGTTGAAGGTGTGCACACACATAGAATAGATTGAGCTGGAGGGTGCGCACACGCATAGGGGTGGGTTTAGCTGGAGGGTGCGCATACGCATAGGAGGCGGGTTGAGTACAAGGGCCACTTGCATAGAGGGTGGGTTGAGCTGGAGGGTGCGCAAACGCAAAGGGGTGGATTGAACTGGAGAGGGCGCACACGCATAGGAGAGGGGTTTAGCTGGAGGGTGCGCATACCATATGAGGAGGTTGAGCTGGAGGGCGCGCTCGCATAGGGGGTGGGTTGAGTTGGAGGTGTGCACTCGCA
>LGRX02028804.1:0-12478 GCA_001247695.2 Cymbomonas tetramitiformis | reverse complement strand
GGTAGCATCTGAGAGGTGCGGGGCATTGGCGTAATATGAGGTAGCATTGAGCTACAGCAACACTTCTGGAGAAGCGTCTGCACTCATACCCACACATACGCTGCGCGAGCTGTTAACGTTCAATAATAGCCGCGCCATATATCATATATCATATCGCTTGCTAGCGATCCCTAAGAGTGGTATTCTAACTCGTCAAGGCGACGAACGAGGACATATCAAGTGTGAGTGCAGCAGTAGAGATATTGTATTTTTGTGTGTGCAACAGGTTCGCGGATCGCGCATATACAGACTGCGACAGTGAACGCACATACAAGACATATCTCGCATAATATCAACCGCTGCGGAATAAACAGCGAACGGAGTGCGCGGAAGATACCGTCGTAACATATACGCTCGCATAATCACCGTCAGTATAACAGCGCGACAAGGTGTGCATACAGCATACAATTCGCACATATGCGCTGCTATCATTCGCAAAATTGTACGAGATGCGACAAACTGACGCGCAGATGAACAAATCGTCATCAGTATATGTTCCGTAAGCGAAATGGCATTCGTATCATATGCCGTACATACCTGCGACGAGATATGTTCACCATTCGCAGCGCGCACATCAGCGATTTTGATAATCGCTACTCGCACTAATTTTCAGTGCAGTGTACGCATCGAAATATCGTCATTTCAAATGGTTGCAAAAATCCCTCGTCTACGCGCGCATGATGATTTACCTAGACAGGATATGTAAACACCTGCTAGAGTCATCATAATCAGATGACGCGCGATGATGGTATATACATATGCAGCATGCTACAACATCTGTGATGCTCGCACATAAGAGATGATATGTATTCATTCATTGGCAGAATTACATACAAGTTTGCAGTCATGTGTGTGAACTACATGCTGTGTGTGTAACTATGCCACATACACACACACACACACACACACACACACACATAGTATGACATCAGATGAAGTGGATGTTGTGCAGCAAATATCATAGTGTGTGCAGTAAATTTCACATGTGTGTACAATTATATGAGTGTGCAGTACTTACAATACACACAAACACATTTGCAGTATATACTATTCATTCAGCATATACCATGTGCATGCAGCAAGATGTACCATGCATTATTATACTGTGCAACTATATCATGCAGTTTGATTCCACTTTGTTATACAGTGACATATGCATACATTTATGCAGCCAGCTTGATCACGATAGCAGCTGGCATGTATGGTCTCATATAACAATGCATCAGACATTGCAAAATAAATCACATAGCATACCTGCTGTGCATGACTAACTATAAATGAACCCACTTGGTGTAAGGTGCCTCTTCATGGTCTTAACACAATAATTAGCTCAGTATACCCTGACGCAGGATTTGGGATGGGTATACTGTTCTATTGTGGATCACTGAAAGGAATGCTCACCGGAACCATGTGTGAAATAGACCCAAGCAACTCATCATTGCAGATGAGATATGCAGGATTACAGTCACTAACTAAGTTGATATGCATCATGTTAGATACATGTTGTTAGTGGTATACAGATCATCCTATGTGATAGATCAACTTGGTATAGTGTAATAAATCAGTAATTACCTATATACAAGTGTGTGTAGTAGCACATATCCCACACACACACACATAGTGTACTCAATCACAAAATACCTATGCAGTGACTTATGTATTGTTGTAACACTGACATCATTGAGTATAATGACATTACACTGATTCCTAAGTGTAATAATCAAGTCACTGACACTACTATGTAAGTTGACAATACACTGACTCATAAGTGTAATGATCAAGTATCATATCAACACATAATACATAGATACCATCCAGTAAACACATGTGCGTACTGGATGTCAAGTGATGGCGATAGATACGGGACAGGATCAACCAACACGCTGAAGGGCTGGATGGAGATATCTCCAGACCCGAAGGCAGTATACAATGCTCGAATAACAGCTGGTCACTGTTGAGCATTGTCCATGCGTCCCACACACTATTGTTGGAGCAACAACAACTTCTACATTGCATTCTGACAATTGATACAGTATTGATCAGTTCAATTGCATGTAACTCTTTCAGATCAGTAAATCACATTGACATCTGATAGAGGTTGTTATAGACAACACGCACACATACACACACACACACATGTGTGTGTGACACTGCTGTGATTCATTTATCAAGCTTTGTCTGAATCTACTTGGAAACTAAAGATATCACTTGATACTCTTTCGGTGCACTGCCATATGCCCAAGTAGATGATAGGTTCTGACAAGTTATCACTTAAGTGACTGACTCACTTAAAGTTAATACACCTAATTATATCATTGGAAGTGGACCATAACTTTCCATGGGTTTCAATCAGCAAAACCCATATCTGTGTTCAACCACACATGTTGACCATCAGATATCTTCACTATTATGCCATGAAAAATATCATGTGCAAAAGTGAGATAAGTTGCATGAGTTTTGTAAGTTGCACATTACACACACACACTGTGGGTGTTGTATATATGACCAACATATATATATAATGGCCAGAATCAGTGAAAATGGGTAAAAACCCATTGCGGGAGATTTCAAAATTGAAATTCGGACTCCATGTTTTCACGGATTATCATCGTTATACCTATTAAGGTATCTGAAAAACATTATGTGCACAGTCATATCTAATGTAACACCCTAAATATCAGGTGTGTAACACCTAGGGGTGTACATAGTTGTTGTAACTAAATACGTGAAAAACTCACACGTATTATTTCAAAATGAAAATTTGGGTTTCATTTTTTTCGTTACTCCATTTTATCAGCTATTGATAAATATGCCCAAAATAGTACAGCACTTGTAACACCCTGTAACACCCTTTAAATCACGTGTACAGTTACAGGGGTGTAACATACCTCCTAAATACCACGTGATATACAGTGATATATTAAATGCAGTTTTGCTTCAATTTCTTTGAAAAATGTTCATACTGCTTTAATTTGACATAATTTAGTGTTACTGATATCAAGTAACGTCCTAATGTCACTGTGGGTGATAAGGGTCATTGTAACACTATATACCCTGAAATGCCGCTACATAATAGCAAAACACTCTGTGTTTGGCATTTATGTCATGCTGAAATCAGCACAGTTATGACAATATTTCGGGCAACAACCCAAAAACTGTCGGGCAACAACCCAAAAACTGTAGGGCGACAACCCAAGGACTGTAGGGCTGCAACCCTAAAACTGTATAAGCTGCTTCCTATAAGGACTGCATGCTATATCATGAGGTATAAAGGCAACTGACAACTGCCTATGTGTTCACACTTCCTTGAGGGGGGAAGAAGGTGGATATATACATACATCACCTCATTATAATGTACAGATATAATACATGTACAAAATATAGATATATATACTATATATATACACACTGAACGGCATGAGATCGGCCAACAAAAGCCAGCCCATCATCATCCCAGTGGATGTGAAAAGCAAATCAAGAGCAGGGCGGGGCCGTGACAAGATACCACAAACTCATACATATTCCCAACCCAGATGCAAAGCAGCATGGAAGGATGATACGATGTGACCGATCATCGCCCAACAATTGTTGGTCTCTGGGTAACGGAGTAAGCGGACCCTGCTGGCATACCCCCCAGTGGCTCCCGGTCGATGGATGGGACCTGTTGGTCCATGGTTATGTCATGAATGCAGTCACACCACACAGCATGGACACCCCATGTCAAAAAAGGAAACATGCGGGCACCTAAGTGCTCCCCACAAAATTCAAGGGAGAACACAGAAGTTGTACATCACCACCTTCTGCCTCTCCTCGCAGCACGACAGACGAATCTACCGAGCTCTCCAAGAGGCAGTGCCCGCCAGAATGGCACCACAGGGATAACCGCCTCCCAAAACCCACTTCCACCCGGCGGCCGTCCCCGTTCACAGCGATCCGCCAGTACTTCATATCAAGGTCAAAGAACGCAAGTCCCCCGGCATGTGTAATAACCACGAGCACTGTACACGGAGAGGGAGCTAGCGTCAGACGAATCCAAGACGCTCCCAAAAAGCGAGCCGTAGACGAATCCCCGACGCACTCAAAGAGGCAGTACCCGTCAGAAGGGTACCACAGGGACAGCCACATCCCATCATCCAAATCATTCCAAATCATTCCAGTGGCCGTCCCTGTTCACAACGAGATGCAAGTACCCCATAAAGTGGGTGTCGATCACCAGTCCCCCGGCAGGTGAAAAAGCCTCAAGGCACTGGACATAAATAGAGCCAGCCGCAGACGAATCCCCGACGCCCTCAAAGAGGCAGTACCCGCCAGAAGGGTACCACAGGGACAGCCACATCCCATCATCCAAATCATTCCAGTGGCCGTCCCCGTTCACAGCGATCCGCCAGTACCCCATAAAGTGGCTGTCAACCACCAGTCCCCCGGCAGGTGAAAAAGCCCCAAGGCACTGGACATAAATAGAGCCAGCCGCAGACGAATCCCTGACGCCCTCAAAGAGGCAGTACCCGTCAGAAGGGTACCACAGGGACAGCCACATCCCATCATCCAAATCATTCCAGTGGCCGTCCCCGTTCACAACGAGATGTCAGCACCCCATAACGTGGCTGTCAACCACCAGTCCCCCGGCAGGTGAAAAAGCCCCAAGGCACTGGACATAAAGAGCCAGCCGCAGACGAATCCCCGACGCCCTCAAAGAGGCAGTACCCGTCAGAAGGGTACCACAGGGACAGCCACATCCCATCATCCAAAGCACCCAAGTGGCTGTCCCCGTTAACAGCGAGATGCCACAACCCTATGGCGAGACGTATTCCCGGTCAGCTATGATGGCCCGAACTCCCACCCATTCGGACCTGGCACAATGACACCGTCACGTAAGTCCCCCAGCTTACGCCTGACGCGCGAGATCCAGCAACCCGGACCTCGTCTATCATACAGACCGGGCCTCTCCACCATAAAGCGCCGCAAAAAGCCCCACAAACGCCTGCTGTGGTAACCCTTTTGTGTCATCCTGTGGAAAACAAGAGCTATGTTGTAAACAAAGTCTTGCCAAAGGACACATCTCTCAGCGAACCGATGTAGTTGGCTCGTGACAATCCCATACTTAGCTTTGTCGGCCAAGTACGAGTCATGTGCAGGGTACCTAATGACCTGGATGTCAGCATATTGTGCATCCAGTCGTTTGTCATATATGGCAGTCATAAGGCCTCTGCGCCTATTTTGCTTGATGAGTATGTCCATGTAAGGGCCACGCACACCCGCATGTGCCAAAGATAGACTCAAAATGTGTTTGGGATAGATCCCTGCAGTGCCGGATTCGTTCAGATATAGATAGTCTTCCATATCTGGAATATTGAACGCCAGCAAGTCATCAATGTATCTACAAACGAAAAGAAACCTGTGCGCGTCATGAAAATTCCCCGCCTCCACAAGTCTGCGCATGAACGCAAGCTCATACGTAAAACAGTAGAGGTTGGCAATGAAGCCCGCACAGCTCGTCCCCATAGGGATCCCCACAATTTGTCTGTAGATCATTATTGTAGATCAACATTGATCCATATAACCCAATATATACACACTGAACGGCATGAGATCGGCCAACAAAAGCCAGCCCACCATCATCCCAGTGGATGTGAGAAGCAAATCAGGAGCAGGGCGGGGCCGTGACAAGATACCACAAACTCATACATGTTCCCAACCCTGATGCAAAGCAGCATGGAAAGATGAAACGATGTGACCGATCATCGCCCAACGATTGTTGGTCTCTGGGTAACGGAGTAAGCGGACCCTGCTGGCATGCCCCCCAGTGGCTCCCGGTCGATGGATGGGACCTGTTGGTCCATGGTTATGTCATGAATGCAGTCACACCACACAGCATGGACACCCCATGTCAAAAAAAGGAAACATGCGGGCACCTAAGTGCTCCCCACAAAATTCAAGGGAGAACACAGAAGTTGTACATCACCACCTTCCGCCTCTCCTCGCAGCACGACAGACGAATCTACCGAGCTCTCCAAGAGGCAGTGCCCGCCAGAATGGCACCACAGGGATAACCGCCTCCCAAAACCCACTTCCACCCGGCGGTCGTCCCCGTTCACAGCGATCCGTCAGTACTTCATATCAAGGTCAAAGAACGCAAGTCCCCCGGCATGTGTAATAACCATGAGCATTGTACACGGAGAGGGAGCTAGCGTCAGACGAATCCAAGACACTCCCAAAAAGCGAGCCGTAGACGAATCCCCGACGCACTCAAAGAGGCAGTACCCATCAGAAGGGTACCACAGGAACAGCCACATCCCATCATCCAAACCATTCTAGTGGCCGTCCCCGTTCACAACGAGATGCCAGTACCCCATAAAGTGGGTATCGATCACCAGTCCCCCGGCAGGTGAAAAAGCCCCAAGGCACTGGACATAAATAGAGCCAGCCGCAGACGAATCCCCGACGCCCTCAAAGAGGCAGTACCCGCCAGAAGGCCCCAATATATACACACACACACACAGCCAGTTGAAGGTTTTTTGTTGGTGATGTGTTTTGTCTTATAGATGGCAGAAGTAGCAGAAATACCAGCTATTAATGCAGATCCATCTACCTGGTTCTTTGACATCTTAGGCTCATACGATGCCTTCAGTCGGTTTAAGATACCCAAATGGCTTACTGGTTACGCTGATACCCAGACCAGATTCGATGAGATAGGGTATTTCGACCACATCAGTCGTATGAAACCCGACATGAGTAGATACAGAGACCCTGAGACAGAACCACGGGAGCCAGACGAAGAGTATACAGAGGATCATGCTCCACCAGTATTCACAGACCCTGATGATGGTCATTTACCTCATTTAGCACCAGCTCCATCCGCATTGGTTCCAAAGGTGAGAATGGCTCCACCTAAGGAATATAAGGCAGGACAGGATGCTGAGATTTGGTTGGATACAGTGGATAGATACTTTCAGTTTACCTATCCAGGTGTGCCAGACAAGGACCTTATTACAGTCTTCCCGACACTCATTCAGAACAATGATAATAATAATAATAATAATAATAATAATAATAAAACATTTACGCTAGCAAAGGGGACAAAGTCCTGAGAGTGCGGTATCCCCGCAAAGCAGGCTAGTGAAAACACCAGGGGCTACTCCCTCTGCTATAGCGCGCCCACAAAGGGGCTCAGCCCACTTTTCAGCAGGGTGACATCTAGAGAAAAAGCTAAGTGCTAGGCAAAAAAACTCTAGAGGATGGAGAAGCAGCCATGGCCGGGTGAGTGGAGGGGTGGCTGAATCTGAGCGGTGGGGAGGGAAGTCGAAGAATTAAGGGGGTATTTGGAGACGTTGAGGAAGGGGGGTCAGGGGTGGGCGGGGGAGAGGGGGTGGAGGGAGGGGAGGGGGGCTCTTGGGGGTACGGAACCATCTTTTATTGCAAGACTTTTTGAAAATTATTGCAGGAGGGTTTGAAGAAAGTCGTTTGACTGTTGCACAGCTTTTGTTTCTGTCATGGTTTCACTGCTCGAGATGTCAACTGTATGCGGGTCAGTGTTTAAGGTGGTGGTGGTGTTTAATAGAAACACGTCTCGCCTATTTTTGGTGTGTTGCCTACAAATTCTTGAAAGTTGTTTAAGGAGAGGTTTAATCTTGCCACGGGGAACACCTATCGTGTTGAGGACAGTACCAAAATGAGGAGGGAGCGAGGTATCTTGGGGCAGCCACACATTTTGAAAAAATTTATTCAAAATTTGGGTGCTTATTTTGGCTTAAATTTAATTTCAAAATTTTGAAAAATTTGGGTGCATTTTAGGAAAAATCTGGGGTGTCCGGAAAAATCTGGGGGTCTCTGGGAAATATGGGGGGCTCTGGGAAAATTTGGGTGACATGCGTGGCCACATCGATCGACGTGACGATATCATGGAGAGCTCGCGTCGATCGCGTGGTCGGCTGGTCGATGCCACGGCTGCGTTTGCGTGGCTTTCGGTGTCTACTGTCTTGAATGTCTTAACGTTAAGGCTGAAATCAAGAATATCATTACCGTAATATGGAATCAGCAAGTGAGGTACAAATTGCTATCTAAATACCTTATTATGCTATCTCACCGCATTATTTCATCTCACCGCGTTATTTCATCTCACCGCATTATTTCATCTCACCGCGTTATTTCATCTCACCGCGTTATTTCATCTTACCGCATTATTTCATCTCACCGCGTTATTTCATCTTACCGCGTCACACACCCTCCACCCTCGGGGATTAACTCGTCATCCCCTAGTTATCTTCACATAACTATCACTCCGCGCCTCCGCCCCTCCTAGCCACCGCCCCACCGCCTTGGGCGCCTCCAAGCCTCAAACCCTCCGCGCAGAGCCTTCCCCGCACAGTGCTTATAGCTAAATATGGACAAGAAAAATTTTATCAAAATTTGGGTGCCTTCTCAAAATTGTCAAAAAAATTTGGGTGCTTCATCGAAAAATTGACCAAAAAGATTTGGGTGCCTTCTAGGAAAAATGTGTGGCTATGGCAAGCAGCAATGGCCAGACTCTTTCTTGCGGCTCGCAACTGTCGGACGCGTTCGGCTGTCTTGCCTCGCCGTACTTGATGTTGCACTGCTTTGGTGCCGCTAGCAATGCACATCAAAGCGGCGAGACGCGTCTTCTCTTGTGCTGCTACTACTGATGGGCCGGTGAAATCCAACAGTCCATCCTTAAAGAAGGACTCACCATTGTCATCAGGTGGAACACTCAAGGCATACCGCTCTTCACCTTGCAGCTGAGTCGCCAGGGCATTACTTCGCTGAGCCAACCACCAGTCATACAATCCGGGACATCCATAGCCCAACTGCAATGTCTCTCGGATGTTCGCATTCATCATGCAACTCCCCTCAAGCAGGATGAGAACTCCAAGCGAGGTTGCCATGTTCCTCTGCACCAACTTCTTCCACACGGAATGTGTGCGCTCATTCGCCAAGCTTCCCCGTCCATTCACTCGCCAAACATCCAACACCCCAAAGAGCTTCTTGCCGGGTACCAAGCGGTGCTGAGGGAAAGCAGACACCGCAAACTGCTCATACATGTCCACACGAGTCATCGCGCTCTTCAGGGAAACCAGGGCCGCCGCAGAAAAAACACTACCTCCCTTAGTGCGTGGACCACGTCCCTCATTGTTCTCCAAACGCAACGTGTCAGCCATCACCTCCTGCAAAATGCATTGAGATCCTTATTTCCACATGCTCAACACTCCTTGTGCTACAAGATATGCGATGTGGAGTGCAGGGTGCAGATGGCAGGGTGCAGATGGCAGGGTGGAGATGGCGAGTGCGGATGGCCAGGTGCAGAATGCCAAGGTGCGGATGCCAAGGGTGCGAGATGGCGGGAGTGCGGATGGCGGGGGTGCGCGGATGGCGGGGTGCCGATGACGGGTGCAAATGGCAGAGTGCCGGATGGCAGGGTGCGAGATGGCAAGGTGCGAGATGGCAAGGTGCGAGATGGCGGGGTGCGGATAGCAAGGTGCGGCGGCAGCAGAGGTGCGAGATGGCCGAGTGCGGAGATGGCGGGGTGCAGATGGCAGGGTGCAGATGCCAAGGTGCAGATGGCAGGGTGCACATGGCAGGGTGCAGGTGGCGAGATGCAGATACATTATAGAGTGCAAAGTGCACAATGCAGAGTGTAGAGTGTAGAGTGCACAACGGGCTGCAGGGTGTAGGGTGCAAGTGGCAGGGTGAAGAGTGCAAAGCACATAACCGACTGCGACGTGCACAATGCAGAGTGTAGAGTGTAGAATGCACTATAGGGTGCAGGGTGCACGGGTGCAGGGTGTCGGGTTTACCCTGAGCCGTTGCTTCATGGTAGCTCCACGGTTAAGATTCTCACGAAGAGCGCTCTGAAATGTTTCCCAGTATAAACCTGGCTTTAGGAGTCTGCCACTCACTGGATCCCATGCCACCTCTTTGAAGGAGTCAATCACGTCCTGAGGAAATGCATAGTTCCGCGGCCACTTTTTCCCAAATAGCTTCCATCTACCTGTAGATGTACGGCGAGATTGTAAGGGAGAGACAATGGCACTATGAAGTTTGGTTACTAAATATTCAACAACTTTGTATGTTCGGTTGAGGCACTAACCTGATAAGGCTCCACTCCTGAGATATGAATCAACAAGCTCTATGTCGCTCTGCTCAACATGTACGAATGCCCACTTCACACGGTAGGCAACCCACTTGAATCGCTTGTCGGCATTCTTACACTTGCTGATGATCCTTTTAGAGTCATGAAATAGATCTGGACCAACTATGGTTGCACCTAAGCAAGCGCAAGGGGCAAACCCACCCCCGCTTATCGATGCTCAAGGCAAGAGTGCGGGGTGCGAGGTGCAGGTGGCAAGGTGCAAATGGCAGGGTGCAGATGGCGGGGTGCAGATGGCAGGGTGCAGATGGCAAGGTGCAGATGGCAGTGTGGCCTAACCGGTGGGATGGCTGATGACACACTGATGACATGCGCATGCACACCACCCCTTACGCTACCCCCCGAGCTTGAAAGGGCCCTCCCGGAGGCTCACGAAGCCCCTTGGGGCCATCCATATGTCAAAATGTTCGGCACATCCCGTGCAAGATGATGATGCAATGCATGCCTCATGAATCGCAGCCATCCGATGACTGTACCCTAACCGGTGGGATGGCTGATGACACACTGATGACATGCGCATGCCCACCACCCCTTACCCTACCCCCCGAGCTTGAAAGGGCCCTCCCGGAGGCTCACGGAGCCCCTTGGGGCCATCCATATGTCAAAATGTTCGGCACATCCCGTGCAAGATAATGATGCAATGCATGCCTCATGAATCGCAGCCATCCGATGACTGTACCCTAACCGGTGGGATGGCTGATGACACACTGATGACATGCGCATGCCCACCACCCCTTACCCTACCCCCCGAGCTTGAAAGGGCCCTCCCGGAGGCTCACGGAGCCCCTTGGGGCCATCCATATGTCAAAATGTTCGGCACATCCCGTGCAAGATAATGATGCAATGCATGCCTCATGAATCGCAGCCATCCGATGACTGTACCCTAACCGGTGGGATGGCTGATGACACACTGATGACATGCGCATGCCCACCACCCCTTACCCTACCCCCCGAGCTTGAAAGGGCCCTCCCGGAGGCTCACGGAGCCCCTTGGGGCCATCCATATGTCAAAATGTTCGGCACATCCCGTGCAAGATGATGATGCAATGCATGCCTCATGAATCGCAGCCATCCGATGACTGTACCCTAACCGGTGGGATGGCTGATGACACACTGATGACATGCGCATGCACACCACCCCTTACCCTACCCCCCGAGCTTGAAAGGGCCCTCCCGGAGGCTCACGAAGCCCCTTGGGGCCATCCATATGTCAAAATGTTCGGCACATCCCGTGCAAGATGATGATGCAATGCATGCCTCATGAATCGCAGCCATCCGATGACTGTACCCTAACCGGTGGGATGGCTGATGACACACTGATGACATGCGCATGCCCACCACCCCTTACCCTACCCCCCGAGCTTGAAAGGGCCCTCCCGGAGGCTCACGAAGCCCCTTCTTGGGGCCATCCATATGTCAAAATGTTCGGCACACCCCGTGCAAGATGATGATGCAATGCATGCCTCATGAATCACAGCCATCCGATGACTGTACCCTAACCGGTGGGATGGTTGATGACACACTGATGACATGCGCATGCACACCACCTCTTACGCTACCCCCCGAGCTTGAAAGGGCCCTCCCGGAGGCTCAAGAAGCCCCTTGGGGCCATCCATATGTCAAAATGTTCGGCACATCCCGTGCAAGATGATGATGCAATGCATGCCTCATGAATCGCAGCCATCCGATGACTGTACCCTAACCGGTGGGATGGCTGATGACACATTGATGACATGCGCATGCACACCACCCCTTACGCTACCCCCCGAGCTTGAAAGGGCCCTCCCGGAGGCTCACGAAGCCCCTTGGGGCCATCCATATGTCAAAATGTTCGGCACATCCCGTGCAAGATGATGATGCAATGCATGCCTCATGAATCGCAGCCATCCGATGACTGTACCCTAACCGGTGGGATGGCTGATGACACATTGATGACATGCGCATGCCCACCACCTCTTACGCTACCCCCCGAGCTTGAAAGGGCCCTCCCGGAGGCTCACGAAGCCCCTTGGGGCCATCCATGTGTCAAAATGTTCGGCACATCCCGTGCAAGATGATGATGCAATGGCTGCCTCATGAATCACAGCCATCCGATGACTGTACCCTAACCGGTGGGATGGCTGATGACACACTGATGACATGCGCATGCACACCACCCCTTACGCTACCCCCCGAGCTTGAAAGGGCCCTCCCGGAGGCTCACGGAGCCCCTTGGGGCCATCCATATGTCAAAATGTTCGGCACATCCCGTGCAAGATAATGATGCAATGCATGCCT
>LGRX02028803.1:0-24789 GCA_001247695.2 Cymbomonas tetramitiformis | reverse complement strand
ATGCTCGGCACATCCCGTGCAAGATAATGATGCAATGCATGCCTCATGAATCGCAGCCATCCGATGACTGTACCCTAACCGGTGGGATGGCTGATGACACATTGATGACATGCGCATGCCCACCACCTCTTACCCTACCCCCCGAGCTTGAAAGGGCCCTCCCGGAGGCTCACGAAGCCCCTTCTTGGGGCCATCCATATGTCAAAATGTTCGGCACACCCCGTGCAAGATGATGATGCAATGCATGCCTCATGAATCACAGCCATCCGATGACTGTACCCTAACCGGTGGGATGGTTGATGACACACTGATGACATGCGCATGCACACCACCCCTTACGCTACCCCCCGAGCTTGAAAGGGCCCTCCCGGAGGCTCACGAAGCCCCTTGGGGCCATCCATATGTCAAAATGTTCGGCACATCCCGTGCAAGATGATGATGCAATGCATGCCTCATGAATCGCAGCCATCCGATGACTGTACCCTAACCGGTGGGATGGCTGATGACACACTGATGACATGCGCATGCACACCACCCCTTACGCTACCCCCCGAGCTTGAAAGGGCCCTCCCGGAGGCTCACGAAGCCCCTTGGGGCCATCCATATGTCAAAATGTTCGGCACATCCCGTGCAAGATGATGATGCAATGCATGCCTCATGAATCGCAGCCATCCGATTACTGTACCCTAACCGGTGGGATGGGTGATGACACACTGATGACATGCGCATGCACACCACCCCTTACGCTACCCCCCGAGCTTGAAAGGGCCCTCCCGGAGGCTCACGAAGCCCCTTGTGGCCATCCATATGTCAAAATGTTCGGCACATCCCGTGCAAGATGATGATGCAATGCATGCCTCATGAATCGCAGCCATCCGATGACTGTACCCTAACCGGTGGGATGGCTGATGACGCACTGATGACATGCGCATGCACACCACCCCTTACGCTACCCCCCGAGCTTGAAAGGGCCCTCCCGGAGGCTCACGAAGCCCCTTGGGGCCATCCATATGTCAAAATGTTCGGCACATCCCGTGCAAGATGATGATGCAATGCATGCCGCATGAATCGCAGCCATCCGATGACTGTACCCTAACCGGTGGGATGGCTGATGACACACTGATGACATGCGCATGCACACCACCTCTTACGCTACCCCCCGAGCTTGAAAGGGCCCTCCCGGAGGCTCACGAAGCCCCTTGGGGCCATCCATATGTCAAAATGTTCGGCACATCCCGTGCAAGATGATGATGCAATGCATGCCTCATGAATCGCAGCCATCCGATGACTGTACCCTAACCGGTGGGATGGCTGATGACACACTGATGACATGCGCATGCACACCACCCCTTACGCTACCCCCCGAGCTTGAAAGGGCCCTCCCGGAGGCTCACGAAGCCCCTTGGGGCCATCCATATGTCAAAATGTTCGGCACATCCCGTGCAAGATGATGATGCAATGCATGCCTCATGAATCACAGCCATCCGATGACTGTACCCTAACCGGTGGGATGGCTGATGACACACTGATGACATGCGCATGCACACCACCCCTTACGCTACCCCCCGAGCTTGAAAGGGCCCTCCCGGAGGCTCACGAAGCCCCTTGGGGCCATCCATATGTCAAAATGTTCGGCACATCCCGTGCAAGATGATGATGCAATGCATGCCTCATGAATCGCAGCCATCCGATGACTGTACCCTAACCGGTGGGATGGCTGATGACACACTGATGACATGCGCATGCCCACCACCTCTTACCCTACCCCCCGAGCTTGAAAGGGCCCTCCCGGAGGCTCACGAAGCCCCTTGGGGCCATCCATATGTCAAAATGTTCGGCACATCCCGTGCAAGATGATGATGCAATGCATGCCTCATGAATCGCAGCCATCCGATGACTGTACCCTAACCGGTGGGATGGCTGATGACACACTGATGACATGCGCATGCCCACCACCCCTTACCCTACCCCCCGAGCTTGAAAGGGCCCTCCCGGAGGCTCAAGAAGCCCCTTGGGGCCATCCATATGTCAAAATGTTCGGCACATCCCGTGCAAGATGATGATGCAATGCATGCCTCATGAATCGCAGCCATCCGATGACTGTACCCTAACCGGTGGGATGGCTGATGACACACTGATGACATGCGCATGCACACCACCCCTTACCCTACCCCCCGAGCTTGAAAGGGCCCTCCCGGAGGCTCACGAAGCCCCTTGGGGCCATCCATATGTCAAAATGTTCGGCACATCCCGTGCAAGATGATGATGCAATGCATGCCTCATGAATCGCAGCCATCCGATGACTGTACCCTAACCGGTGGGATGGCTGATGACACACTGATGACATGCGCATGCACACCACCCCTTACGCTACCCCCCGAGCTTGAAAGGGCCCTCCCGGAGGCTCACGAAGCCCCTTGGGGCCATCCATATGTCAAAATGTTCGGCACATCCCGTGCAAGATGATGATGCAATGCATGCCTCATGAATCGCAGCCATCCGATGACTGTACCCTAACCGGTGGGATGGCTGATGACACACTGATGACATGCGCATGCACACCACCCCTTACGCTACCCCCCGAGCTTGAAAGGGCCCTCCCGGAGGCTCACGAAGCCCCTTGGGGCCATCCATATGTCAAAATGTTCGGCACATCCCGTGCAAGATGATGATGCAATGCATGCCTCATGAATCGCAGCCATCCGATGACTGTACCCTAACCGGTGGGATGGCTGATGACACATTGATGACATGCGCATGCCCACCACCTCTTACCCTACCCTACGAGCTTGAAAGGGCCCTCCCGGAGGCTCAAGAAGCCCCTTGGGGCCATCCATATGTCAAAATGTTCGGCACATCCCGTGCAAGATGATGATGCAATGCATGCCTCATGAATCGCAGCCATCCGATGACTGTAGCCTAACCGGTGGGATGGCTGATGACACATTGATGACATGCGCATGCCCACCACCTCTTACCCTACCCCCCGAGCTTGAAAGGGCCCTCCCGGAGGCTCAAGAAGCCCCTTGGGGCCATCCATATGTCAAAATGTTCGGCACATCCCGTGCAAGATGATGATGCAATGCATGCCTCATGAATCACAGCCATCCGATGACTGTACCCTAACCGGTGGGATGGTTGATGACACACTGATGACATGCGCATGCACACCACCCCTTACGCTACCCCCCGAGCTTGAAAGGGCCCTCCCGGAGGCTCACGAAGCCCCTTGGGGCCATCCATATGTCAAAATGTTCGGCACATCCCGTGCAAGATGATGATGCAATGCATGCCTCATGAATCGCAGCCATCCGATGACTGTACCCTAACCGGTGGGATGGCTGATGACACACTGATGACATGCGCATGCACACCACCCCTTACGCTACCCCCCGAGCTTGAAACCGGGCCTGTGCATCGGCGCCCTTGTCCCCCTTTGGAGGTGTCCCTGTCTGAAGACCTGTCAATTCTGCAACGAGCTTCTCCTTGACCTCAGCACTGGCTGCCACCTGCTGCTGCTGCTGCTGCTGCGGTTGCTTCTGCTTGGCCTCTGGGAGCTTAAGCCACTCCTTGGTGGTGATCCCCATCTTGTGGTTGTCGAAGCGGTGCGCGATGTTGTAAGCACGCATCTGGGCATTCTTGACCTCATCCGGCCACTTCGAGTTCTGCCTGTCCTTGTGGAAGTTCGGAGGCACACGGGCCTCACGGCACCCCGTGTAGCAGCGCTCTGGAGAGTGGGGCAAGCGTGTGAAGCACCAATCACACTGGAATTTCTTTGAAGCGTCAGGTGGTGGCACCTTGCCGTAGGTAGGCTTCTGACGCTCTGCATTGTTCACCTCCCTCGAAGGCTTCTTGGCGTCATCGCCACCATGCTGTGCTTGCTCCTTCTTCTTGGGGTCCCTGCGTCTGTCCCCAGTCTTGGGGGCAGAACCAGAGCGCCTCATGGCGGACACTAGTGCAGCCAGGTCAAGCCCCAGCTGCCTGGCCTCGTAGCAAGAGTACACGCAGGTGAGTCTGCGAACCAGCTCCTGCTGCAGTGTGAGAGCCCAAGCCTCCGCATCGTTCTTCAGCTTGTCCTGCACCTCCACGATGACCTCCAGGTCCTCCCATGTGACCTTGTTGGGGGCAGGATGACTGACACGTAACTGCTCGGACACGCGATCTCGGTATTCTTTGATGCGCAGACCCTTGATGCACTCCTCGATGTTCTGCCTGACAATGTTGAGCGCTGCCTCCCTGCGACGACAGCTCTTCACGTAAGCGAGGCCGTCCTGCTCGGTGGTCTGAGGCTTGGCTATCAACAGATCCTCCTTCTCCTTGGTGCCCTTCATCAGGAACTTGGCCTCGAGCTCGTCTGCAATGAAAGCCCTCAAGGCCCAAAAATAGTGAGAATCCTCCGTGCCATCTGTCCCCGTGAGACCCTTAGTGGAGGTTCCCTCGCTCTCCCACTCATCAGACTCTTCGCCATCAGCATCGCCTTCCTCGAACACCTTACAGACTGCCCATGTCGATCCTGGCGCCAGCTCATGGAAAGGAGGTTGTGCGCAACGCACTGAGCCCTGAAAAGCGTCTCTCATGGTGAGATCCTTCAAGACATGACAAGCGTGTGAGGCCATGATGCCATCCTTCAGGTATGCAGCGCACCACCAGTCATAGGCGACTGAGGTTGAATGATCGTCCCCTGCTAGGAACGAGGGCAGGCTATCCCACAACGATCTGTAGTCTGGCTTGGAGTCAGCGAAAGCCTTCTTCGACTGCTGACTGAGCGCGTGAAAAGACGCTGACTTCATGTGCCTGCGCTTCTTAGCCTCGTAAGCCCGCTGTACTTTCGCTACCATGTCTACGAAACGCCTGATAAAGAGCGCCCTATCCTCGTTCTTGCCACCAGTGTACGGGAGCTTGACATCTTCCTTGTCAAGTGCGTGACTATCTCTGTCATAGTAATCCATCTCGTCTACGTCATCAAACGCAAAGAGGAACTGATTGGTTGCAGGCGCTGAGGCCGCTACTGCTGCTGCAAGTGCTGTTGCTGCGAGCGCTGTTGCTGCTGGTGATGCCGGTGCGGAGGGAATGGATTCTGGGCCCGACCCCTCTGTGCTCATATATCCCGTGTCAAGGTCCTGACTGACCCTCTCTCGCGCCAGTCGTCGTGCCTCACGATCTCTGGACTGGGCAGAGGCAGCGCTTGGCTCTGCCTCACCCTCCGTGGTAAAATACTGCGTTAATGCTCAGCTAATGGGACCAAGGAAGAGTCCCCTCTCTCAGCGCAAAGCTCGTTCACCAGCAGACTGGAGGCTTGATTCGGACTGGCTTAGGCCAGTGCACTGAGTGCCCCTGGATTCACCTCGCTGAACAAGCGGAAGAACGAAACGCGTGCAGCCAGCGAACGCCTAAAGGTCCAGCACTGTGTTTCAACGCTCTAAATCCGCAGCAGATGCAGAGTATTCGTGCAAGGAGGGCTTAAAGCTGGGCCAGTGTGCTGAGCACTCCTGGATTAGCTGAGCCAGAGTTCATCAGGAGCACAGCGAACATGAGGACAACTCTACGGCACCAAGAATAGCACTGATACGCAGCGGTGTGAGCTAGGCCAGTGTGCTGAGCACCCCTGGATTCACAACACCACTGCTAATCAAGGGCACCGTAGCTGGCATGGAAGCTCACTCCCCAGTCCAGTAAGCAAGAACAAGGTCGCTGTGCAGAGTTGGGAGCTAAGCCAGTGTAGGAACTTAGCTTGAGAGCAGTAGTATCCTAGCAGCAGTTTTAGAAAGGGACCGCCCTGGCTAAAGCACAGGCCTCCCTCTAGCAGTTTCCAGCTCCTAGCTGTTTGTTGTTTCGAAACAGTTTGATTTGTGTGTGCTCCGCTCTCTGCCACCTGAACAGCACTCCGTACAGTTACAGGGTGGTGTGCTGGATTCAGTGCACCGTAGGTCATTAAGTGCATGACTCCGTTTAGCTGTACCAGTACTCGTACAGTACTTGGTGGCAGAAACCTAGGTCACAGATACGCTTATATTCGTTTATCTCTTATAATCAGTTTACACTTGTATGAAAACCATTCAGTGACCACCCGATATATTACAGTATAATATATCTCACAGACAATACTCCGTCTCTTCCCGTTATATGTTCGGGGTCTAGGGTTCCGGGACCGGTGACATTCATACACCCTACTAACTATAGGAATGGCAGTCGGGGTGTCACTTCCAACAATTACCCTTTATTTTTGTGCCCATGCCCACGATGGGTGTTGATGGGCATCATGTACGAGGAGGTAGTCGAGGAGATATTGATCCAGAGTTGGTCATCGAGCCACCCTCCACCGAGTTAAAACGGTATACAGTACAGTGAGTGATACAGAGGTAATTTCTCCCCTAATATTAAATAGGGATAAGTCTACATCGGGGGCCGACATTTCATTTAAATCCACATCGGGGGCCGACATCTCATTTTAATCTACATCGGGGCAGACACTTCATTTTAACCCCTATGGAGCGGTTTGTACCGTATACGGTACAACCACTTCAAACTCTAAGCTTGTATTCATTTCTCAGCCCGATAGCACTTGTCGGAATCGGCCATACAAGCTTCGCACACCCGTTGCAATAGGTATATCTAATACTCAACAATTTATTCTACACGTATACTTAGTATATATATCTCACCCAAGGGTAAATTTGTTGTAGCAAAATCCCCAAAGTTGCTTATTTCTAGGCATGCAATTTTGGTCAAAAGTAACTTAAAGTGTGAAAAAACGAGGTGTAGATGCCATTCATCGACAAGGAATTGTTGGTTCAGTGCCCACTATCATATAAAATGACCATGCACCTCATATGGGCGATACTTACTTTCCCAACAGTCGATTTCCCCTGAAAACACACAATATGGCCTTAAGTATGGAAAACATTTGACAAATGATGTTTTTTCGTTGTTTTTTGGTGTTTTTTTCACCTTATTGCTTGAATATTTCGATGCATTGGTGCGTTTAACTACAGCCACCATTACTGATTTCAAGGTATTAGTAAAGGCGATTGTTTTATGGTCGAGGGGCGATCTAATACTCGAATAAGCGGTTGTGAGAACTGATTTTTGACACTTTTGATTCCTGGAAAACGTGTTTTTTGGCTTGTATATCACCGATATATCGTTGTATATATCATGCGATCATGTATTTTATGGACCAAAATCACTTTATAGGAGTTATGAAACATGTAACGAATCACCCACACTTACCGAGGCACCATATACCGTGAAAACGACACATTTGTGAAACTGGTGCTTTTGTTAAAAAATTCCATCCGCTCCATAGGGGTTAATCCACATCGGGGGCAGACACTTCATTTTAATCTACATCGGGGCGGACACTTCATTTTAATCTACATCGGGCGGAACATCTCATTTTAATCTACATCGGGCTGACATGCCATTTTAATCTACATCGGGGGCTGACATCTCATTTTAATCTACATCGGGTGTAGACATCTCATTTTAATCCACATCGGGGATAATTATGCATTGCATTTCAATCCCAGATCATGCTCATCCATCCATTACATCATGTAATCGCCATTACATCCCAGATCATCCTAGCATCCGTGCATTACATCATGTACTTTCAAGTGCATCAATTGCTGATGAGTGATGCCAATTGTAAGCATTCATTAATATTCCGTGTGCAAATGCATCACTTAATGATGAGTGATGCCAATTGTGAGCATGCATTATTTCATCTTAGAATGCTTCAATTTCATTGGCATTAACTTATCAGCACTCAGCACTGAATTCAACTTTTCAGTAGTTTAGTCTGAAGTTTTTCAACACTTCACAACACTTAAGAGCACTTAGCAATTGAACTTAACTGCACTAAGTTGGAAAGCTAGATTCTATTACTGAGTCTCTGAGTTTTTGATGCCCCCACACCACATGTTCACATCATAATAATCATGTTACAATTCACGCAAGGACGCCCCAAACACAATAATATATCGTTAATATATCCTGGAAAAAGGGGCTGAACAGCCCCCGTCGTTTTACTATAAAAGTTCTGAACGTTCCTGGCGCTGCGCAAGGTTTTCTAACCGGCTGATTCTGAGTTTCGACATCGCGGATTTCATCGCATTCGATCGGAAAACCTGACCGACGGAACGTGTGTCACCCTGTCGCCTGTGACAGTCCTGTGACACCTGTTAATAACTCTACGACGGTCGAGTTTTTTCCGAAAATCGATACCGTTTTTGACTTAGTCGCGTAGACCTCCCACGAGTGCGAGCCACGGGCTGTCACCCCACTATTCTGCCACCACTCTACCCCCCACCCCTGCGGGTAATCTTGGGGATGTCCTGTGGTGCATTTGAGTACCTCGCACGCCCCCTTAGACCTCAAGGGAATCACTCCAGAGCGGCCCATCTGCTCACCCACCCACCACACCGAGGACCCCCTCTGGACCTCTATGACTAACCCCCGAAATTCCTGCAAAAGTTTTGCAGGCTCTTCTCGCCCCCCTTAGCCCCCCGGCGTGCAAATTACCCCAAGGTACCTACTTGACCCCTGTGCACCGAAATATGGCCATTGGGCCTACGCTACAGCTCGCACAATGCAGCTGAATCACTACCCCTGGGCTTCCCTCCAGAATTGGAGGGCAAACCGTCATAGAGATATCGGGGGCCAGTCACCTTTAATTTCAAGGGGTCTACGGCCACCCCAGGGCCCAAGGGGGGTCGATTGGACCTCCACAGGGCTTAGTAGATAAGTTATGATGATTTCCTACCGGGGATGCCGATTTTGAAGTTGGGTCGATATCTCTATGACGGTCGAGTTTTTTCCGAAAATCGATACCGTTTTTGACTTAGTCGCGTAGACCTCCCACGAGTGCGAGCCACGGGCTGTCACCCCACTATTCTGCCACCACTCTACCCCCCACCCCTCCGGGTAATTTTGGGGATGTCCTGTGGTGCATTTGAGTACCTCGCACGCCCTTAGACCTCAAGGGAATCACTCCAGAGCGGCCCATCCGCTCACCCACCCACCACACCGAGGACCCCCTCTGGACCTCTATGACTAACCCCCGAAATTCCTGCAAAGGTTTTGCAGGCTCTTCTCGCCCCCCTTAGCCCCCCGGCGTGCAAATTACCCCAAGGTACCTACTTGACCCCTGTGCACCGAAATATGGCCATTAGAGAGTTTCACGCAAAATTCGGCAGCCAATTCTTTCGCTAGGCCGACGTGGACGTAAAATATCCATCTTGTTGCAAAAGTCCGATGTTACTGGTGAAGTCTGCGAGCGCCAATTTTGGTTGGGTCTGAATCGAATATTCATGCTGTACAGTCAGCCGAGCGAATTGAGTCGCTGCCGAATTGAGTTCTCATTTCGTTCGAATTTGGCCTCGATCGAGCGAATTCTAGCGAATTCTCACGAGCGAATTGAGCAAATCGGCAGCCGATCCGACGTGGACCGACGTGTCCCCGAAAAATGCGGCATCTCCTGACGTCGGACTAGCGAAAGAATTGGCTGCCGAAATTTGCGTGAAAGTCACTATTGGGCCTACGCTACAGCTCGCACAATGCAGCTGAATCACTACCCCTGGGCTTCCCTCCAGAATTGGAGGGCAAACCGTCATAGAGTTATTAACCTTAATATCCGATCGGAAAAAATATTCACCCTCGACGGAGGTGGAGGGTTTGGGTTCTAAACGAGAAAGGGAAAGACAGGAAAGGACCAGAAGCTTCAATGGATATGCCGACTCGAGTTCAGTTTCCGCTGCTCCTTGAACCCAAACGGTACTGCTCAGGTACGTGTCCGCTCAGACTTGGAGTCGCGGGGTAAAAAATCATGGCCCTCCCTTTGTCAATATTTGCTGAGAGCTACAAGGTTTTTGCACCTGTTCGTAGGAACGTTTGACTTGAACCCTGATCGGACATCTCCAAACTTGCCAACTCTCAAAGACTGGATTCAAGTCTTCAGAGCGAGCATCCCTTCTTTCGAGTAAGTTCCAACGCAAGGCCCGATCTGTGCCTCTTACGAGGACACAGGATGTCTACAGGTCAACCATCAAGAGGATTTGTGTCCATCAGAAATGTGGACACAAAACATGGCTTAAGGCTGCGAGGTTAATGTGACCTTGCTCAGGTCCCGAGCAGCGGAAGATACTGCCGTGCCTGATGCCGAATCAAAATCTAAAGGTGGATTCGTCTACCACATCCTTGAGCGAGTTTCACGTAGCTGAAAACCTTTGAAAATTAAATACTTTGCCAGCACGTCTCACAGAACAGGATGCGTTTTTTAAGCCGGCTTCCAGCTTAAAGGTTATATGATAGTTCCACGCGCCGACTAGAACTGTCCCTAGGTTGTTCAATATTGACACAATAATCTCTCCCGTTCGCACTGAAATATATTCCCCTTTTAATTTCCAAGCAGGTGGGGCCTCATATTGCATAACATCGCGAAGGTACAACACACTGCAAGCGGTCCATATTATGTGGAACCTTTGGTCAAACTATATGATCTTTTGAATGTAGTTGGCTCCGGTGCAGTTTTTGCGCAGGATTATCTGAAAATTCTCGCTGCAGTTGAGGCGAAGCCAGAAGGTGGACACGGGTGCGTTGTTTGTCGGTTGTGCTCTGGCTGTTCTATTCATATTCGCCAAAAGGCCTCAGGTGCATAATCTCACGTTTGAGTGTTGATAAGAAATGCCTGGACAAGTTCAGCTAGTGTGCCTTGCAAGGTTTAGTAGTCTTACGAGGTATTTTCCTGATGCGCCACCGAAAGTTGTCGTACTCTCCCACGTTTTAAGAGCTTTCGCATTATGATGTTGTGCTTTGGGTAACCGTGCTGGCTTAGCCTGGAAGGCCCGGGGCAAGTAACGTGCCTGAAGCTGTGTGCGATGCGCGACGTCCTGCTGAGGGGCCTTGGCTTTGACGACTGCTTCCGTGCCATCAAGGTGCCGGCTCAGCCCGTTACATATTGCCGTCTCTCACAAGTTTTCTCGCAGATTCTTTTAGGGTTTGCGTCTTCCGTACCAATGCCTGATTGTCGTGTTTGTTGCATGTGGATTATAATGGTCCCCGCAGAGCCGGGAGAATGACACTGCGCTCACCCTGCTCCCAGATTTGCTGACAGAACTTGATGCCATACAGGTTCTCTATATCTCCGCTTCTCTTGATGCACCATGTCAAGCCGCAATTGATGTCGCAAGAAATGTTCCCTTATCGATCCAAAGCCTTTCAAACTCCTCATTGAATGCGTGCTTGAATACATGTTCTCGGTTTTAGGTATCTGTCACTTTAGTGCAAGCATGCCCTGTTTTTGCTTCGACCGGATCCTCAATGAAAGCATACCGAGTTGTTATATGTACAAAAATATATTCAGCTTGGATATATATATAATTCTCTCGAATCCTAGGCCATGAGTCCAAAATCAGGGTGACTTGAAGAGATGGCGATTATAGATAGTGTTGGTCGAAATGCAGGAGGAGCAGGATCGTATGCTGGCGTTATTGAAGGGCGTATTTGCTGGGAACATCTTTGACCTTGGCGCTGCTGCATCGGCTGATCTTTTCAAGAAGAGCGGAGTACGCAGCTCAATGTTTTGTCGTTTTCCCTCTCTCTCGCTCTCTCTCTATGCTTAGCTTCACCAGTCACGCCGAAAAAAGAAAAGGAGAAAAGAAAAAAAAATCCTCTCGAGCGTGTAGGGTGCTTTTCCATCCGTTCATCCACTTAGACTATACTTCCTATGCACGCGATTTGAGCTGGCCATGGGCTTGCCACCGGAACGCACCCTTGCTTAGACAGATGGGCGCCCAGGATAAGCGGGAAAACCTCGGAAACTGCGTTTCCCCTTTGAACTCCTTTTGGCGTTTTCTTGTCTGGGATCGATCCATGATTTTGTTGTAGATTGGACAAGTAATATGGTGCTGGAAGAGCTCCGGCAGCCCCTCCCGGGCTTGGAAGTCTTGTTAATTGTGTCAATGGTACCTTGTGGCAGCACCGTCATGCAGCTTTTGCAGGCTTCTTTCACACACTCTGGGCGTGATGGTGGGCTGGCCTCGATTGAGGGGTGAGGCTACTTTTCAGGTGATTCTCCACTAGTGTCTTGATGCAATTCAGGTTGATTTTGCTGGTACGCGCGCCAAGTTGAAGACACGCCCATTTCTGATCGATGACGCCGACAAATTCATCCAACAGTGGCACGAACGTACCTACCGTCAAGCAATTCTTTTTGTGGTGAGAGTCATATTCTATCCTAGAATTAGAATCCATTTGTTGACATGTGAACTCCTCAAGTCTTTACCACCGATGCTCCCTTGCACAACTTGTTATTGTTGGGTGACTTGTTGGCGATATCAATGCATTTTCTATTGTCGATTGTTTGCCTTTTACGACCGCGCACCTTATCAATCATGGCCCTCCAATCCCCACCGTGTTAATTAACATGCCTCCATGCTCTCCAATCCTTTGAAAGGATTGTCTATTGTCACCCATACCCTTCCCGTCATCAATCCCCCCTTAACTCTTCACATCCTTGACGTAATCAAACGGAAGCTTGTAAAAGAGTATCAAGCAAACACTTCACAAAGGTTCCAGATTCTCAGTGATAAACAGTGCTGAAATCGTGAACCACCTTGCAGTTGGTGCGCGTTTTCCCTATCTCCACCCCCGAAGAATTTCATTTGAAATAGTGGGTGAGGGAACAACGGGATGGCGCGGTTTCAGTGGGCATGCCCTTTCCTCGGGCGTCTTCCGCAGGCATGGCACGGGCATCATCCAGACTCTCGGATGTAGAATTGAGTCTGGGTGAGCTGGAACCCCACTTGTGGACTTAGGGTACTCGTGGCTAGTACTTCCAGCGGTGGTGGTTGGTGAACGCCGGCCAATCGCAGACAGTGCGTGAAATGGTTTAGACCTCGGAGGAGGGTACGACTACAGCTTTCTTCGATGCGGATCATCCCTCTCTCTATCGTTTGCGATCCGTCACCAAAAGAAGTTGAAGCCCGTTATCACACACAGACATGTGTATAATGTAATCCCTCCAGTAAACGGATTTACCCTGCGGAGCATCACTCTCTTTGGACACTTCGAAGTTGTGAGCGAGAGAAATTTGTTGAAACTTCAGAATGTGTGACTGTGTTTTGCAGGACAACGCGGGGGCAGATGTGATGTTGGGCATGCTACCATTCGCACGCGAGATGCTTCGAAAAGGCACACGCGTGGTTCGCCCTTGCACAACCCTTGCACATGTATGCTTGTTTCCGAGTATGAGGCGCAACTGTCATTGGGTCTTTAGAAAGGCCCTTCCGGGTGGCAGGCAGAGCATTAACAAGAAAGGAGAAGCCGTGCAATACACGTGCGCCGATGCAAGAGGGGTTGAGAGGTCACTTGTGGGATGAGATTGTGCAATTTATGATTGCACATGTATGGAGATCGAACGGGATGTGTACACTTGTCCAATTCAAAAAGCGTGTCGTGAACTGTGTAAAGGAGCAGCGGTATGAGGCGAGCCTTGAAGTAGTGTTGGTCCGATCATAAGGGTTAAGAAACTATTTACATGCGGTGTGGGATTGCCACAAAGGGTGAGAGTTGGCATTTTGAGATGGAGAGCGGTTGATGTGTGATAGAGCATCTAGTAGGACGGAGTTGAGCTCACTTCAAAGCATCGATTTTATGAAGTTGAGGAACAAAGCATGCTATGTTACATGAAGTCGAGGAAGCTCAGTCCTGTGAGCGTCACCTCGCATGTTTGCTGCACATGACACAGGTGTTGGCAGCCAATGAGGTGCCGTCAATCAACGATATGACAGCTCGCGAGCTGACAGAGGTGCCTCACAAGGACCGGCACGCTCGCGTTCCCCCCTCGTGCGCGCGACATGCAAGTTTTTTCCCCAACCGAGTCTCCTCCGACGATGCCAGTTCAATCGAAGCGAATTATGCCCGTCTGCGCCAAGCCATTCATTTAATCCTGAAATGAAACCGAGGAGTGCCACGCTATTCTGCGTGGCAGTGAATGCCGTCGCTAGGGCCACATAAGGATGCATGGAGAAGTGGGCCATCCCAACAAGCAATGTCGATCGCTGGCGAGAGATCCTGCATATCCATGGGGGGGGGGTGGGGGTGCATGGAAAGCGCTCAAGGCAATAACAGAAAAGCGAGAAGACCTATGTATAACAATTATGAATGCTCCACTAACTGCTCGAGCTATTTAGACCCCCTTGTATATGCGAAGCCTAAACCGCACCAATTGCAAAGCTCCATCGGTGGCGGCGAGGTTGACGGCCCTGGAAGGGTAGCGATGTTTTCAATAGGTCCTTTCAGCGGTACACGACCAGACTATAAGTGAAAGTCTAGCATCGGGGAAGCTAAAGGTGGGCCCTTGCTGGATCGCCAAACACGCGCTGACCTCCTTCCAGTTTTATGTGTGTCGATTTTGCCCTTCGATAGTTTCAATACTTACAGAGCTCAAGTTGGTGCGTGTGTGAGATGTGCAGGTTGTCTCCTCAGGCAGTGATCTTCCGGTGCAAAACTTCGTCATCCTCTCATCCCCCAACCCCATGCTCCCTTTCTGATAGATTCTGTACAAGCAATTCTTCGCATGTAAATGATGACTATTTTTAGGGTTTCTATGTTTCTTCATCGCATCCAACCCATGCATTCTCGCTCACGGCTATTTTTGGGGTTTCTATGTATCTTCATCGCATCCAACCCATGGACTCTCGCTTACGGCTATTACGGCTATGCGAAGGCAAAAGAACAGAGCTGCGGATTCCCACGGGCGGAACTCCTAAATACTGTCGTGTGTAAAGCCTTTAGATCTAACTCAGCTGCTGATTTTGATCTAACGACTCAGGAAACTCTGATCGATCTACCGGCACAGAAACCTCTAAAATTCCGCAGGCTCCAATTTAACCATTTCTTTTGCACTTCACATCTCATTGCCATGTAACAGAGATCATTAGGCACACTGCTCTGTGCCAGGCTGCCGTTGCTGCTGCTGTCGCCATCTCGGAGTGGTCCACCCGAAGTACTTCTCCATGTGCTCGTCGGGAACAGCTGCCGGGTCAATGTAGGAGTGGATGGCAGAGGACAGCTGAGACCAGCCGCCCAGGAAGCAGCACTTCTCAAGCGCCGCGCCCACAGCCCTGGCACAGGTACAAGCCCCCTTGCGGGTGCTGTGGCCAGAGAAGTGTCCCCCTTCCGGAGAGACACACCCCAGCCTCCCCAATGCCAACTGCACCCAGCCATTAGCTTGCGCCGACTGGAGCTTTCCCTGCTCCCACGGCAGCCTCCAGTAGCTGCCCTGCACTTCCGAGCCTGTCACCGGGCGATGCCCCCAACAGGCATCCCGCACCTGCTGCCAGTGCTGCAGGAGCTGCACAAGCCCCGCCACCCCCGCTGCGGGGATGGTGAGCCTCCTCTTGAGGCGCACGTGCCCCCTGCCTTTCTCCTTGTGGAGAACCACGGAGATGTCATCACCACGGTGATGCCGATGTGCTCCCTGCGCATGGAGACGCCCGTCTCTGGCCGGCCGAAGGTGACGAAGGCAAACACCACGTAGGTGCACGCCCTCAGCAGCTCTGTAGCTGCCCGGCCCACCGGCTCCAGCCCCAGCCCGTGCGCATGCACCGCTGAGACATGCCTGGCAGGCAGCCAGGTCCGCACCGTCTGCTCCTCACCCGCGGCTTCAGCCGCCTGCACCTGGAGGCGGGCCATGCCCTTCACTGCTCTGGAGATCGCCCGGCCCCTGGCAGGCCCGGGGAACCCCATGTCCTCGTGGTAGTTGTTGATGGCGGATAGGTAGGGCTGCATGTTGGACGCCTGCACCGTGCCCTTGTCCAGCATGTGAGCAATGTACAGCCTCACCGTGGCCCCCGTTGCCGGAAGCCACTGTCTGCCCTCCGCCTCACAGAATGCCATGAAGGCCCGAGCCTTCGGCCGGTAGTTGCCCACCGTCTTGCCGCCCAATGCTGCCCCCTGCATCTGCACTGCCAGCTCAGTGAGGGAGCTGTCCCCCAGCTCTCCTCTCCAGCGCTCCTGAAGCGCCGCATCCCAGCCAGTCACCTCCTGCACCGCTGCCGGGAGCACCTCATACCTCTCCTTGCTCATGTCCAGGTCCTCCTTGTCACCATCCTCGTAGGCAATGTGGGTTAGGCCGTCCGACCCCGTGTCACCCACGGTGCCGGTGTACCAGGCATCATCCTGGGGCCAGTACACCTTCACCTTGAGGCCACTTGCCAGCCCCGCCTGCGGCGCCCGCCCGGCTGCCCGCCTCCCATCCTGCAGGTAATGGCTCACCGGGAGGCGGAGATGCGGAACATGATGCCGTCCCAGCTTGAGGCCCCGAGCAGCTCGGACCCTCCCAGCCGGCTGGGAGTAAAGAGGTCCCTGCCCCGGGGCAAGATCACCACCTCGTCGGCCATGGCCTCCAGCTGCTGGAACCACATCTGCCCCGGCCAGTAGGGCGCCACCACCGTGGCGGCGCACTTCTCCTCCCGCAGCTTGTGCGCCACCTCGTCGAGGAGGGACCACGGGGGGTTGACCCAATTGACCTCTCCTAGCCAGGAAAAGGCCAAAGAGTCCACGCCCTCGCACCCCGGGTCGTGCCACTGTGCGTAGTAGCGCGGCAGCTGGGCGGAGAGCTCCGAGGCGAAGCGGTCCACGGTGTGCTGGTGCCATTCCCGCTCCGCCCACTGAAACCACCTGCGGTTCAGCCGCCAGTCGTCCAGGTCCCGGTCCCGAGACAAGCGGTCGGCCCACTCGTTTGCCTCGCTTCTGATGTACCTCGCCTGGAGCTCGATGTCGTTTAAGTCCAGCAGGATCCACAGGCGCCGCATCCGCCGCATTAGCTCCGGGTTGCGCGACGTGAAGTGCGAGAGCATGGCCACCACCGCCTGGTTGTCGCAGTAGAGGCGCACCACCTTGCCGGTGAGCTCTCTCAAGAAGGATTGCACCGTCTTGTACACGGCCTCCAACTCCAGGTGCGTGATGTGTAGATGCCGTAGCTCGTCGGACCAGAATCCTCTTGCCGCGTGCTTGAGGTTCAGCACACCGCCCCATGCGAACAGAGACGCGTCGGTGTGCACCTTCGCTCTCGTGGGGCTGCGCCAGATCTTGCGACCGTTCCACCGGCTCTGAGCCGGCAGCCTGAGCCACCACTCGATGTCGCTCCACGCCTGCCGTGTGAGCTTCACCTTCGCGCCCCATCCCCGCCTCGTGGAGAGCACGAAGTGGAGCTCCCTGAGATACAATCTCGCCGGAGGGACTGCCAGATACACAGACTGGCAGAGCCCCGTGAACGCTGCCAGCTTCCGAGCTGGGAGCCACCTCCGCTGTCGCGACGCCTCGCTGAGAAGCGCCTTGGACTGCAGGTGAATCTTCTGCAGCCTCGCCGGTGTCACGCGGAACTGTCCCGCCTTGAGGTCCACCTCGAGCCCGAGGTGCTCCACCAGCTGCGTCGGCTCCCATTGCCCCTTTTTTCTCGTTGCGCGACAATCCGAGTCTCACCAAGACCCGAGATGTCAGCTCGCGCGCCCTGAGCGCCTCGATCCTGCTGCTTAGCAGCAACAGGAAGTCGTCCATGTAAGGGAGCACCCGCGCCCCCTGCTGATGCTCCTCGCGGCCGCATCCTCCAGCTCGTCTGCGAACTGCCCAACGTCGTCGCACTTTGCTTCCGCTTTGCAGCTTCCGCACTTCCCGCCGATCCTCCGCGGATCTCGGAGAACGAAGGCACTCCACGAGCACCTTCATGACCTTGACGAAGATTCGTGGCGAGTCGTTCCAGCCGAAGGGAAGGGCGCCGCACTGGAATAATTCCCCCCGCACGTCGAACTGCATGTACTCCTGGAAGGCGGGGTCGATCCCCACGACGTGGTAACCGTCCTGGAGGTCGAAGCTGAAGCACCAGTCGTTCGGCTTGGCGAGCCGACGCAGCTTCTTCAACGTCTCCATCTTGCAGCGAGATTTCGCGCAGTGAGCGTTCAACCAGCGGAAGTCCATCACAAGACGCCACTTGTTCGTCCCCGGCTTCGGCACCAGGAACACTCGGGATACGTGTCGTCGCCTCCTCGCTCGCACCCATGCGCCCGTTTTGAGACACCGCTCGGTCTCTGCGGCCATCCACTCCAGCTGCGGAGGGGTGGCGTCGCCCAACGACACTCCGTGATCGAAAGGCAGAGGCGCCTTGTCGACCCATCGCATCTTTGCCCCTTTGCTGATCCACTGCATTACCTCTGAGTTCGCGCCAGCTGCGCGCCATGCCCCCCTTCTGCTCCGCACCCTTTCCTGCAGGGTGGGCTCTTTCCGTTGAACGCCCCGAGGGGCGGAAGGCGTCCAACCTTTCCGTGATCGGAAAGTTAGGTCTGGGCTTGGGCGCCTCGCCCAAGCCCTGACCCTTTACCTCCCTTGCCGCTGCCGCGGCCACCTTCACCTTTTCCAGCGCCTTTGCCCTTGCCTGCTTGACGGTCACGAAAAGTCGAAACTTTGGCGCTGGCCTTAGCGTGCGTGTTCATCACGGCCTTCGCCTTCGTGGTGTCGAATTCCTTCAACCACTTCGTGAGCACTGAGTCGCTCACCAACCCGTCGCTGCCTGCGTACACCTTCTCCTCGATGAAGGCCAACTTCGCCCGCAACGCCTCAGCTCCGCCGTGCGACGTTGCGTCAGACTCCATGCTCGCTCTGAGCTGCAACATGGTGTAACGGTTGTTCAGGAGCGAAAAAACACCCTTAAACGTGTTGTGCGCTGCGAAAACGCGCTCACTCAATTCCTCCACCGTTGGGGGATCCTTTTCGTCTTGACACCAGTCCAGGGTCACCTCGGAAAACGCAATCGCATCGTGCATGTACGACAGCGCAGGGGCAAGCACCAACTGCTCGTAACGCATGGACGAGTTGGTGCGTTTGGAGAGGGCGTCGTAGGTCTTGTCGTTGTACAGGTCGTACATCTGCGGCATGTCAGTCTCCAGTGTTGCAGGTCTCGCAGGGAACGGATTCCCTTCAACGTGTGGAACATACGGGAGCTTTTTTAATGCCTCCAACTCCGCGTCTCCGCTCTGAGCGGAACCACCTCCCTGCGAAGCGGCTTTCGCTGCCGCCTCCTCCGCGACTTCAACTCTCGCTGCGAGAGTCTCCATCTGCTTCATCATGAGCTTCATCATTTCGCCCTGTTGCTCCAACAGGACTTCCATCCCGGACTTCGCAACCGGTTGTCCAGCCGCGCCAGCATTGTTCTCCGACGCGCCTTGCTCACCTTCTTGATCGCTCATTGTAGTAAGTCGTCAAGGGTTTAAACTTCCACAGTAACGTTAAAATGTGGGGTAAAACTTTTTGCAGTGTGCCGCACTAAGAATTTCTCCGCGAGGAAAAATTTCTTGTGAAGTTCTTTTGCGAAGGCAAAAGAACAGAGCTGCGGATTCCCACGGGCGGAACTCCTAAATACTGTCGTGTGTAAAGCCTTTAGATCTAACTCAGCTGCTGATTTTGATCTAACGGCTCAGGAAACTCTGATCGATCTACCGGCACAGAAACCTCTAAAATTCCGCAGGCTCCAATTTAACCATTTCTATGTTTCTTCATCGCATCCAACCCATGGACTCTCGCTTACGGCTATTTTTAGGGTTTCTATGTTTCTTCATCGCATCCAACCCATGGATTCTCGCTCACGGCATCTCGCCATCGAATATCTGGTTGCAGGTGATTGATTTGCTGTACGTATCTCCAGGTGATGCCCACAATGTGGAAGCTGCCATATTTTCTTCATATGGTGCTCAGACTGATCTGCGGTTCGGCGGAGTTTTGTCGATTTGCTGAGATGTATGCTCTCATGTGGCACATTGAGCTGCTCATGCGCACCCCAAAAGCATTTATTGACTTGCGACAACAGATGGAGTGAAACTGATGGGGTGAGAACATGTGTGCGCATGAATTAAAAAAGAACACCTTATGCTGACCTACCCATAGTAATAAAGGCTGACCTACACATCGTCATTAATGGGAGAAGAATGGGGTGAGAGCATGAGAGGCGGTGAAGGAATAAACTGGGTATGTGTGGCGAGATGAACAGAGCTCGCCCAAATTGCACAAGAAACCGACTTGGTGCATCCTTACTCCCAGTGGCACCCACATCCCATTCGCTTGAGTGATGGAGTGGTTTGTTTTATATGTCCTGTGAAGTGTTTGGCAGCCTTGATGCGCATCAAATCAGGCGGCCAAGGATAAGAGGAACAACCCGAGGGAGCTTACAGGCCGCACCTTTGATGGAGCGTGAGAGGAACAACCTGAGGGAGCTTACAGGCTGCACCTTTGATGGAGCGTGAGAGGAACAGCCTGAGGGAGCTTACAGGCTGCACCTTTGATGGAGCGTGAGAGGAACAGCCTGAGGGAGCTTACGGGCTGCACCTTGATGGAGCATGAGAGGAACAGCCTGAGGAGCTTACAGCCGCACCTTGGATGGAGTTTGAGAGGAATGTACTTGAGGGAGCTTACGTGCTGCACCTTTGATGGAGCGTGAGAGAATGTCACTCGAGGGAGCTTACGGGCTGCACCTTGATGGAGCGTGGAGAGGAACAGCCCTGGGAGCTTACAGGCCGCACCTTGATGGAGCGTGAGAGGAACAGCCTGAGGGAGCTACAGGCTGCACCTTTGATGGAGCGCAGAGAACAGCCTGAGGGAGCTTAAGGCTGCACCTTGATGGAGCGTGAGAGGAACAGCCTGTAGGGGAGCCTTACGGGCTGCACCCTTGATGGAGCGTGAGCGGAACAGCCTGGAGGGAGCTTACGGGCCGCACCTTGATGGGAGCGTGAGAGGAACCGCCTGAGGGAGCTTACAGGCTGCACCTTTGATGGAGCGTGAGAGGAACAGCCTGAGGGAGCCTTACGGGCTGCACCTTTGATGGAACGTGAGAGGTGCGGCGCCGCAATTAAGCAGTCTGAAGAGGTGGGTATGAATACTTTCTTAGTGGCGCCGCGTGTTAGCCCTTGGAGACACTGGTCATGAAACTGGCTACGGTGCGCCCCGGCTTTGTTACAGGTTGTGTTAGAGGGGATGGGCCGGGCCATCGAAACAAATTTACACGCACAATTTACCTGCGATTCCCTCAAGCTTGGAATGGTGAAGCACCCTGAGGTAAACGCTCTCCCGTTCAGCACGATGATGGAGACGGGGACCGACCTTCTGGATAGGATGGTGCGAGATGGCAAGTACCCACGAATGTCCGTACGCAACACCCAGTTGTTTTGCCAGAGCACAGCATGTTGGGAGCAATTCTCCCGGCGCCACATGGCAAGTGTTGGCAGTAGGCGCCCGCAGGCGATGTTTGGTATTGGAAGCTTAGTTTCTGAAAGTCTCGGCCACAGTCACGCGGCAGGCCAATTCAGGGGGTTCGGCGGGTTGTGCGTTGGGCAGCTGGTGTTGGGTGTGGCTCGGGGGCAATGGAGACGGGCAGTGCCAGGTTGCATCAGAGGATTCAGTTGGGCCGTGCCTCCTTTAGGGGAATTCAAACTGGGTGTTGCCTGTCCTTGGAGTCCTTGGAGTCCTTGGAGTCCTTGGAGTCCAGCCTTGGACTCCAGTGTGCAGACAGATCAGTCACAGGTGGCGTCAGGTTTTGTCAGGTGAGTCATTAGGGTTCAGCTTCTGAATCTCCACGAACCTCTTGAGAGCCGAGATAAACAGTGTGTGAACGTCTTTGATCGGTTTGAGAGCCTAAATGAAGAGTGTACGAATGTCTTGCATCGTTTTGCGAGCTCGGGTGAACATCGTGTGAACGCCTTTGATCCTCGGTGTGAATGCATCCCAATGGGGTTTCCAGCCCGGTCTGGCCGCATCCGTGCTAGCTATTGAAGAAATTGGCACAAGGCCACCAATATACATTCATTGTGTGTGCCAGTATGAGTGATTGCTACAACATTATACAATTCTCGATGACCAGCATGTTGTTGATTTCTCAAACAATGATGAATCCAGTATGGAAGGGGCAATATAACAGATATTTGGCACGATCGCAGGTTGCGCAATGCCTTGGTGGAGGTTTGTATGACGTTGTCTGTAAGTTTGATGTGGCACCTGCCACGTAGACGTTGGATCTCAAGCTGTTTAGATACATTAACCTTGCTTAGGAAACGCATTCGCTAAGATGGAGCCTCGATCCGAGATCCAAAGTCACAGGTCAAGCTCATACAGTCAACATTGAGTGTATAAGGACATACGGCACAGATTGTGTTTGCATACATGTAAAGCAAGGCATTTGGGTGCAATATAAAACGTTATGTAATGGTTGAATGGTTGCTTTCAAATAGATGACATGTTTACTCGGACGGTGAAACTTATTAAGTTGACACATTATGCAAGATTTCAGGCGATGCATGTGCCTGTGTTTGCATGTTCCGTGTGTGTATGAAGCGCAATCCAGCGTTAGGAAGAATGAAATACGGACCACTATACTGTATATGGTAACGAACACATTGTACGAGTAGGTGGAGACCGATTCATGGTGTAAGCATAAGTTGTTCAAGTAGCTCTATTGATACACTGGAAAGGTCGGGCAAAGAAAAGAGCAGGCGTGATTGATGGGGGAGAATTAACTCCATCTTGGCTCTTCGCATTTGGGGGACCATCCTTGCAAGTGAATCCCCATTAGATGTTCGACAATACTACGGAGGCACGAACTTGCAGCGGAATTTCCGGACGGTAAATGAGGGAAAGAAGAGGTCGAGTCAAGGTTCTGGCGACATGATATTGGCGATAAAGGGGCCGGAGTGATCGGTTCGGTTCCTAGGATATTTCCGATATATAAAAGCGACGGAGGTACGCTTTGCAAGTTATTGAGCGTAATTGCAACCTCGCACTTGCTTTATTCTTGTGAATCCTTCTCAGTCATTCTTGCTTGCGTGAGGCCTCCATGCATTATGGAAACACAATTGGAATATGCGCATGCTATTAACGAGGCTATGTCACAACCGACAAGTGTGCTGCCACTTAGTTGCAATCAGGCAGTACAAGACCTTGCGAGATTCAATATCGCTTTTAAATTTCTTGTCGCGAATGAGCTGGCCGAGCTTTGCGTGGCGTGATTGCGGTGTACGCATAGCTAAGAGGTGGCGCGGTAATGCAGGTAGCCTTTTTATAACTGGAGGCTGGCTTGATTATATACCAGGCATTACTTCATCCGAAGATGGGGTGCCAGGGACTTTTGGACGTCCTTTTGGCTATCGTGTGCGGTCTATCTTTTGTTTCTTCCGAAGTGCCTCCGTTTCACCATGCAGGTGCGTGTAACGTAGCGTAAATCACTAGAACTTGGTGTGTTCAAAGTGCCGACTCCGTCTTTTGAGTTTGTCGATCTGCATGTCGTCATACGCATTTCGATTGCTGCACATGCGATATTTCAGTTCATGTGGTGGGCATCTTTGCTGAACGCCTTGCCGAGATACTAAAGTTACACTTCGTACTTTTGTTGGCTCCCGCCGCTCAAAGTACAAAATCAGTCCGAGTGCTTCCCTTGAGCGCGTGCGCTCAAGGCGGGTCCGAACGCGCTCATCGTTTCGAGAAGCAGCGCACGCGAGTTTAGTTTCGACCAACCAAGCACAAGAAGAATTCTTGGGAAATTTGTACTTTGGAAAGTTGGGGACTTGGGATTATTTGCCCTTCCGCCCAAAGTACAAAAGCAACCCAGCGCTTCCCTTGCGCGTTAGCCCTTTGTGCCATTGTGCGGTACATCGACTGCAATTGCAACAAAATGAAATTTTGGCTCGCGCCCTTTGTGGATGCGCCTAAATAAACGCTCCGTGCATTTTTAAACATCGGTTCTCATCACTCGTTTTCCCGAGGAGCATCATGCGGACAATCTGGTTCACGTGTGGTCCTGCTGTCAAACCATGATATCCTTGAACCTAGCTAAGCGGGAGAGTCTCCGTTTTGGTTTGTTCACGCCAAGTTTGCCGGTGTAGGCGCGCGCCTTGCGTGCCTCTCTTGAGGGACTACTCGCACTTTGAGGGCGTTGCCCCAGCAAACAACGTAAATGGTTTTTAATATATTATCTTTGAAGGGTTAACATTGGCTGCAAGCTTAACACAATGAACTCCCTATTACATTTACATGTGGACTTACGTGCAAGTACATGCAAGTATATGCAAGTACATGTCGACTGGGTACAGGGACATACGGGGGCATACAGTATTGCTACCGGGGAGTATAGGCACTTACATGTACATAAGGAGGTTACAGGGAGTACCGGGAAATGCAGGGACATACTGGCAAGTACTGTTAGATACTGGTAAGTACCATTGGTTACAGGCCCCTACCGTGGATACTGTCACTGAACAAGGCTACAATTAAGCAATTGCATATCTTTATGGCAGGAGAGATTGACCAGTATTTTAACAGGTTGAGCAACAGCTCCTCCAAATAATTACTTCAAGCTAGAACAGCCTCCGCTGGGCAAGAATTAATGTCTTATACTTTCAAGGCGCGCCTTTCAGATCTCTGATCGATCTGTCCTATGTCGGCTGGCATATCATCATCTGCCACCTATACAAATCCTAATCAGAGAATCTGCATTTGGACAATCCTAATCAAGACACTTGATTTCATTGTCCTTTGTTGGCCTTTGCCTTCTTCCTACGAGGAGCCACGTCCTGCACTTCTTCATCATCACTGTCACTACCTCGGGTTACCACCGCGATCTGTGATAATATTTTTAGCATTCCTCCAAGCCCCCAGCCACCGTCGACATGTAAAATCCCTTATTCCATGTTCAGTCGACGTGTGGGATGCACACCACCGCATTTCACAACTCACAGCGCCGCCCACTGCACGCAC
>LGRX02028802.1:0-10959 GCA_001247695.2 Cymbomonas tetramitiformis | reverse complement strand
GACGTTTCGACTCACCGGGGTCAGCGCACTCCATCAGGTAAGCGTCATGACGTTTCGACTCACCGGTGTCAGCGCACTCCAACAGGTAAGCATCGTGACGTTGACACGCTTGTTGCAGTACGCTGAGATTGGGTACTTGGCCACCGAATTAAATACCACACAGTATACTAGAACCCAGATAGTCTTCCCTGAAACAGACCCCCCCAAATTCCAACAAGTGATCTGCACCGCCTGCTGTGATATGGCTTTGCCGAGCTGCATAGACACCCATCCAGCCTTTCTGAATTCTCCCAATAGGACGTTAGCCCGGCAGCGAGGAGTTTGGGGGTGAGACATCCAATCTCGAATCCCACCTGAGAGGATCCACTTGCTTCGGTCGTGCTCGTGCATGAGGCCCCAAACTGTGGTGACTACCCCACCGATCAAGTACTCCCAGGTGGTCACGGCGATGGGGGGATACTTCGCAAGGGATGGCTTCTGAATGATGTAGTACACAGCCATTACCATACACCACAAGAGCAGCAGCACCACCCCAAGCCAATGGATGTGGGGAGGCGAATGCTTTGGCGCGCCATCGGCGGGTTTGTCGGAGGACTCGCCAGCTGGCAGTTTGTCGGAGGACTCGCCAGCTGGCAGGCCCCCGAAATCCACAGCCCACTCTTGTTGGCGCGACGAGGCTCCGCGCGTGTGCCCTGTTCCCTGCGCCCGAGCTACCCATAGACAGGATGCCAGAGTCGCCAAAACAAGGCAGCCACCGGCTCTGCAGTACGCCGGGAGAGCTTTCCCTTGCCTCTTCTCACGGTGATCGCCGCGAGCCAGATCTCCTTAGAGATGACCAATCCATGCCTCTCACTCTGGTTGAATGATCAACCCATGTTTCCATTCCGTTGCCATAATCATATCGTGTTCTTATTCCCATTGCAATAATCGATGCGCATTCCCATATTCGATTGAGCAACCATGGTTTACTAGTGCAGGCACAGGTGAGTCTGAGATTGCGACCACGGATGCTGGGCGGACGCTCGGCAATGGAGGCGCAAGCGAAGCGGGCACCGAAGAGGGTCGGCATTCGAGAACAGGCGAAGCACCCGCGCACCAGGGAGGCATGAGGCAGCAGAGGGCCCCGCACCTAGCAGCACGATGGAGCCCCCCACCGCCAATATCAGAGCTAGGGCCATTCTCCAATGAGGCCTCTCCAGACCGATGCCAACCGCTCCTGCACCCTTGCCAGCACCCAGAAGTCAATGCCTGGGACCCTACGAGCACACCAAATCCACGGCTGAGATAAAAGCCTGCGGCTCGTGGGGCCACTGATCAGAGAACATCCTCGGACGCTCCGAAGGCGAAGTATGCGGGCAGCCTTCGAGAGCACCGGGGAAGCCCGGCCACGTGAGGGGCACCGCGTCCGCACAAGGGACCGGGCCTCGGATCCCCCAAGATGCAGGGGGGGCGGCGTATTGTCCCCGCCCAGTGATGGTGGGGTAGCTTTATTGTCCTGCCCAGCAGATGGGGTATGACGGTCCCTGGTCGAAAGGTGATGCGCAGGGGGGGCGATGTCCCCGCCGCAGATGTGGGGGTGTTTATTGTCCTTGCTCAGCGGCAGATGCAGGGGGTGGGGGTTGAAGTATTGTCCCTGCCAGCAAGATGGTGGGGTTGGGCGAGCTGTCCCTGGCCGGCAGGTGCAGGGGGGCGGGGGGGGGTATTGTCCCTGCCGACCTCTCCGCGTGCAGCTCGTCTCCTCCTCACACATTGGTGAGGGCGCACACATCAGACATCGGCGAGGGCGCACACATCAGACGGGGTGCTGTTGGCGAGCAAGGTGGTGGGGCACTTGCCAAGAGCTGCGAATATGGGGACGAGCTGCGAAAGGATCCCCGCCGTTGCCGCGCTGGTGCACTTGATGCTGCTCAGGATGAGCACTTGATTGCAGGACACGCCCAGGACCCCTTGCGCGGTGAGGCGCAGGGCGTCCTCCCTACGAGGCAGCCGGAACCCCTCCAGCCCGATCGAAAGCGCCTGGTTTCACCGCTTTCCCCCGTCCACAGCCCACCTCTGAGGCATCTCCATACTTACTTGCCCAGCCCATGCCCTCTCACTTCCACAATCTCCATGCCTCCCCACCTCAACCCCTGAGATATCCACGTCCTCTCTCTCAGATCCGTACGGTGGCCCCAGCCTCTCTCCCCAAGCCCGAAACCTGGGGTAGAGGGGGTGCAGACGACGAAAACTATACAGTGGAGTATAGGGGCATAAATGCCTACAAATAGCATCCCTTTGAATTAGCACAGATTGGTTGGTGTGAATACTGGCTTGCATATACTGATGATATCGAGCGGCATGTGTCAGGGATGCCTTCGACAAAAATGGCGGATGCACTCGGGCTACAACATGAGAAGCTCAAGGACGCCAGGTGCGCCGGTGCCAGATGCGCTGGAAGTGATATGCTTTGGCATATGCACACGGCGCGAGGCGATGCAGCCATCTCATCCAACCTCCCTACCCCAACTTCACCTTTGTTATTCCGCTCGAAACCCTACCCACTGCCCTGAAATACCAATATCCATGGAGTCTACAAATTGGATTCCCGATCCTTATTCCTGTGCCTTATTGCACTTGACCCCCTTCTCCCTGGAAGTGCTCTCATTCCCCTTCCCTGCCGCACTTGAAACCAAAGCCCACCTCCTTTAATTTGACGTCCATTCGACCCTTTAACCCACATGTGACGCAACAACACGTATTTCAAGGGCACCTGCACGGGTCTAGGGAGCTGCCCTAAGTGTGAAACACTTGTGCCACCACAGGGTCGGGGTCGGGGTCGTTGTGTTGTCACGGCCAGGGGGGGTCAAGGTCGCGTTGGCGGTGGGGGTGGGTTCTCATAGGTCACTTTTCAGCCGAAGGTGGTGCACCTGTCTGCGAGGCGCCCTCCTGCCGTCATACATATGCATGTGTACCAAACAGTTGTATGTCGCAAACACGGGAGCGAGGAGGCATACCTGCAGGAGTGGTAAGGCCATCAGATCTCGCCACACGCTAAAGACAACAGGATCAACGCTTTCCTGCAAACACAGAGAAACGGTATTCCGCAGCATTGTAAGCCATGAGCAGCAGTCGAAAATTCCCACAGAGTCAAACACAGAGACCGAGGCACGGAACATGCATTCGGCGGGCTTTGGCACCGCGCGGCGCGAAGAAGCAGCGCCGAAGGGACGGCACTTCGTTAGGGAGGGTATCACCGCACTCACAGCCAGCATGCTTTCCGCTAATACATTGTAGACAGCGTTAATCAGCTGCACGGTAAACAGTCCCCCCGCTATCACCAGCGGGCCGCTGTTGTGACCCTGGATTTAACACGAAACCCCACACACTCATGAGGTCGTGATATCAGATCGTTGCGTCAAAATTTGCCGTCGGGACAGAGCTTGGTGCTCGGGTAGTGATATGCAGCCTTGCCTTCCCCAAAACTACCAAACTGGTGGCGAGACCCTTCTGAGTGACAGGTTGGAGGTGTGACAAGTGTGGAGCTATCGTTAATGTGCCACGGGGGGGGCTGCTGGAGCGCGGAGCCTTAACCAATAAGGCTCGCGATCCACAACCGTCCAAGAGGTGGGATCAACAATGGTCCCCAGGCTCGCTATCAACAAACGTCGCAAGTATGTCCGGGAGCATAGGAAGAGTGCCCACCTTTTTTGGGGTCCCTGGGCCCTCTTCATAACCGCGCTCGACGTCCTCTGATACGCATGCAAGCGGTGCTAGTGGATTTCCATCGGAGTCGCCTGTGCAGGCGTGCATCCTTCTTCAGTTAGGGCGTTCTTGTTTTAGAGAGGGCCGTCTTGCGTATGTCTGCTTCATGCTGCAAAAAATGCTTGATGCTGCGTGCACAAGGGAACTTGCATAAGATCGCGATTCTTGATAAACCGCCACGAGGGAACTCCGTCGAGATGTGGCCAGCAAGCCGAAAGATTTTGAAAGCCTCTAGAGCGATTTCGCACCTTTGACTCCACGATGGGCAAGTTTCTTCATATTCAGACTACCCAGATATAACCTTTAGTTACGACTTGTTGCGCCCACTTGACAAATCAACCTGAACAGGGAACACCGGGCTCGACACTGAGAGCGGTTGTGTTGGAAGTTTCGCAATAAGCCAAGCGTTAGTGCGTGACAAGCGACTACTGCTAAGTTTGGTTCGAAACGTGGCACGAAAATTTCCGTTAAGGGCGTGCACTCAAAAACTTAAAGTCTGGATCCTAAAACCTAAGTGCAAAACTACAAAACGAAGGACTGCTACGAAGACTTCAGTCTGTAACACTTTGTGATGAAAGCATTCCCTCGACGGACAAGCCAGTGGCTCAACCGATAAGTCGTGTGAGGCGCACAGTGCTAACAGACGATAGAAATACAAGTGAGCGCTATGCTATACAGTATAGTGAGGGATATGCAATTCGGACGACCTGTGACACGGCACACACTCAAAAGTCTCACTTGACGCCGTGAAGTCGGTTTGACATTTAAGCCGGGCGATAACGTGCAAACGAAGGCATAGCACGAAAACGCCTGAATTATTATTCCTTTTGAGTCTGTCATCGCCGAGTTCGCCAATATTTTAAAGAATCGCATGTCACAGTCTCATATCGTAATGAGATTTTCGCTTAACTCGTTAAAACGAAAGCATGGTGTCCCAAGCTGAAGCTCTTACCTCTGCTCCTTATGATTTGGAACCTGGCCAAATTACCTTACTTGCTTACTTACTTAATCAGCAGCAGCAAAGCGCGAATCCCAACGGGCGACACAGACGAACTTCCGATCTCACGTTCACCAGACGCCAACGATGACAGTGCCACTACAGTCGCGTACATTTACCGCGACGCCACCCACGCGTTATGGCATGGCATGTTGGGATGCAAAAAGGCGAAGCACTGTCGCGCAAATGATCCTACGGTCAGTTGGCCTAGTGGAGATCTCTTTTTGAGATCGATCCGCCTAGTATTAAAGACAGACCCTCCGACGCGAGGCTCGCCTGCCCCGTCGCGTGCGCATGGTAGAGAGGCCAGCGCTCGATCGATTCGATTTTACATTTTCACCACTGGAATTCGTGGTCAATCGCGGCTGTTTTTTTACCTTCACGCTCACAACTCGAGTTTCACTTTGGTTTGACACTATAAAATGGCGGCTGCTTGCGTCTGACCTCTGTGCGAGAATTTTCTATTGCATGATAGAGATATACCACGTTGTTCCTTGGCCACTGAGGAACAACATGATATTTTCAAAACTTGTTTTGGTCCAGCGAGTCAAAAGCCGCCCCAAAAATTGGAAAATTGGCCATTTGCGGTCCATCCCTTGCTGTTTGATGTCGCCGCGACCTGGGGAACCTTTACGGGTGACCTTACCTTCAAACTGAACAAGGTTTGGAGTGTATTGCACCGGTCACGCACAGAGGTCAGGTGCATTCGCACGGATGGGTTGTTCGCTTTTTTTTAGAGTTGGACCTCCATAAGTACATTCCACAAGAGAGCACCCCGCTGAAATTATTTATTGGCCCTTAAGGTATATTCGGAGCATTTACCATGTGACGTGCACCATATCGCCTTCCACACGAGTTTGACATGGCAGCGTACAGTGAGCTGCACGAAATCTTCAGGCGTCCCGTTCCTCGTCTCCGAAATTTTCATAATGCTTCTCGAAGTCGCACGTGGCAGCGAATATCATATACTGAATTATTATACATAAGGTTTTTCTCTTGGGGGCCTCGAGAGACGAGTATTATCATTTATATTATCTCAGGCAAACTGTGTCGGCTGGCCCGACTTGGTTTCACTTTTTGGAACGTTTCGCCAAGTCAGTAATGGGAACATAATTATCATCTCAGGCGAACTGTCTCGGCCAACCCGATTGGCCCGCCGAGGAATATGCAATTTCGATGGAAAGATCTTTGGTATAACGGAAGATAGCTTTTCGATGAGGTGGCATTGTTCCGGGGAGATGGCGTTCGCATGGAAGGAAATAATGATGATAAATCAGACAAAAGCAATAAATCGTGAGCCCTGAGATCAAATAGATGAAAATCGAAGCATGGACTTTCCTTCGGGTGTGGTGATCGATTTGAAATGTGAACTTGAATTTGCATTTGAACTTCCTCGCTGAGAGTGAAACGAAATTTGATCTTGCGTGAAATTCTAGCAGCAGTTCATTGACGGGTACTCGCTGTACGACAAGCTCACGTGAGGACAGCCGTTCTTCAAGAGGGGGGACGGAGCATACAGGTGCGTACACAACGAAGGCACCCCTCACGCACGGCGGTATTGGGCGTGCGTAAGTCAGGTGAACAGGGCTATCCGCTTGCTACGTACGTAGAAGTCTTAGGTACGCGGGCTCCATGCGAGGCAGTGATGGTGTCTTAGGGGTCCCCTCGAGGCGGGATCGCCTGCGGGCTCCGTGCGAGGTAGAGAAGTCTTAGGGGTCCCCTCGAGGCGGGATTGCTTGCGGGCTCCGTGCGAGGTAGGGATGCGATGCCTGCGGGGTAGAGAAGTCTTGCGAGGTAGAGAAGTCTTCGAGGCGGGATTGTCTGGGGCTCCGTGCGAGGTAGAGAAGTCTTAGGGGTCCCCGAGGCGGGATTGCCTGCGGGCTCCGTGCGAGGTAGAGAAGTCTTAGGGGTCCCCTCGAGGCGGGATCGCCTGCGGGCTCCGTGCGAGGTAGTGGAGTCTTAGGCGGGGGTCATATTGGTACTTTATAGCGAGGGGTTGGATGTCCGCCTGACCTGCGAGTGGAGTGCGCAACCGTGGAGCAACGCTGACGAGATTGCGGTTGTTTTGGGTGTCGGTGTGTTGTGCACGTAGGCATGGGAAAACGAAGGATAAGATCACGGGCAGCGCTGCTGAAAAGAGCTGAGAAAAGGAAAAATAAATTTCCGACGCAGAAGAAGCCGGTGGTACTGCCGGCGGAAGGGCTGGACAGTCCGACACCCAACACTTTTGACGACAGCGCTCAGAGCCCATCGACCTCGGGAAACGGAAATTGGAGCACCCAGGTGCAGCTTCAATCGGACCGGGTTGACGCACACACTCCCTCCACTCGTGATGTCCCTATTGCTGGAGAGGGGGGTGAACAATACGTAGACGGCGATATTTCGGCCTTTTGCTCGGACGTTGAGGAGAGCTGCTGCACGAGCACTCCTGCCTTTGCTGACAGCCCAACACATTTCCCCCGCAAGATTCCCGCACTTGTCGCGCAAACTCGGCAGGGAACCCACAGATATGGGTTTTTGAAGAGTGACAAATCTTGTTTTGGAAACCGGCCTAGCTTTGGTTTGAAAATTAGAGTCGGTGAAAACCAACCGGTGAAGAATCGCCGTCGACCACAGACCGTTGCAACTCCCCAAACTGCCTTTCATAAGGTGTTAGGGAACAAGGAGTTGCAACGGTTGGAGAAGGAGAGGGGGGTGCATTTAGTTGCTGTAGCGAAGTTCCTGTCCATGCGGTCATCGCGAGATCCATCCTGCGATGACCGCACCACAGTTCAAGCAACACCGCCACCCCCTTCCTCTAAAGCATCACGTAGGTTGTACGATGCCTAGTTGTAGGAACAAAATATGTAAATAGTATTATAGTGTTCATTGTACCATCTTGTTGTGTTAGAATTCGTATCACTTGTGTAGCCAAGCATCATTCATATGTTGCATAATATCTCCTCTATTGACCTCACTGGGTTACCCAGCGGTTGAGCTGAGAGATAACTCTTAAAACATGTTAACATTTGGCATATGCAGCATATTTTACTATTTAATCAGTTTGCTACATGATGACTATCCTACACTTTATTTGGTAACATAGTTCTTGTGTGGGCTTGTAAATGTGTCTAAGTACATACACACACACACATATGTGGCGTGATATACAAAGTAAGTAACAACGTCACCCTTAATTCCTTCCGCAGTTTTGCACATCATGAAATACCCTACGGATTTTCGCTTCCGGCCGAGATAAGCTAATGCCGAGCATTCTAAATGATAAATACCTGTGTTATGAGCTTAGAAAGCCATCACATGCCCGATGGATCGCGGTGCATCAATAGATATCGATGTTACGGTGAACCGCTCACAATGGCTTCCGCAGTTTCGCGTGATATGAAATACCCTACATATTTTCGGTTCCCGTCAAGATGGGCTGATGCTGAGCATTCCAAATGATAGATTTATGTGTTGTGAGCTCAGGAAGCCATCATATGCATGATGCATCGCGGTGCATCCCGAGATATCGATTTTATAGTGTAGCTCACAATGGCTTCCGCAGTTTCGCGTGATATGAAATACCCTACATATTTTCGTTTCCGGTCGAGATGGGCTGATGCTGAGCATTCCAAATGATAGATTTATGTGCTATGAGCATAGGAAGCCATCATATGCATGATGCATCGCGGTGCATCCATAGATATCGAATTTATAATGAAGCTCACAATGGCTTCCGCGTGATATGAAATACCCTACATATTTTCGGTTCCGGTCGAGATGAGCTGATGCTGAGCATTCCAAATGATAGATTTATGTGTTGTGAGCTCAGAAAGCCATCATATGCACGATGCATCGCGGTGCATCCCGAGATATCGATTTTATAATGAAGCTCACAATGGCTTCCGCAGTTTCGCGTGATATGAAATACCCTACACATTTTCGGTTCCGGTCGAGATGGGCTGATGCTGAGCATTCCAAATGATAAAGTTATGTGCTATGAGCTCAGGAAGCCATCATATGCATGATGCATCGCGGCGCATCCCGAGATATCGATTTTATAGTGTAGCTCACAATGCCTTCCGCAGTTTCGCGTGATATGAAATACCCTACATATTTTCGGTTCCGGTCGAGATGGGCTGATGCTGAGCATTCCAAATGATAGAGTTATGTGTTATGAGCTCAGGAAGCCATCATATGCACGATGAATCGCGGTGCATCCCGAGATATCGATTTTATAGTGTAGCTCACAATGGCTTCCGCAGTTTCGCGTGATATGAAATACTCTACATATTTTCGGTTCCGGTCGAGATGGGCTGATGCTGAGCATTCCAAATGATACATTTATGTGCTATGAGCTCAGGAAGCCATCATATGCATGATGCATCGCGGTGCATCCCGAGATATCGATTTTATAATGAAGCACACAATGGCTTCCGCGTGACATGAAATACCCTACATATTTTCGGTTCCGGTCGAGATGGGCTGATGCTGAGCATTCCAAATGATAGAGTTATGTGTTATGAGCTCAGGAAGCCATGATATGCATGATGCATCGCGGTGCATCCCGAGATATCGATTTTATAGTGTAGCTCACAATGGCTTCCGCAGTTTCGCGTGATATGAAATACCCTACATATTTTCGGTTCCGGTCGAGATTGGCTGATGCTGAGCATTCCAAATGATAGAGTTATGTGTTATGAGCTCAGGAAGCCATCATATGCACGATGCATCGCGGTGCATCCCGAGATATCGATTTTATAGTGTAGCTCACAATGGCTTCCGCAGTTTCGCGTGATATGAAATACCCTACATATTTTCGGTTCCGGTCGAGATGGGCTGATGCTGAGCATTCCAAATGATACATTTATGTGCTATGAGCTCAGGAAGCCATCATATGCACGATGCATCGCGGTGCATCCCGAGATATCGATTTTATAGTGTAGCTCACAATGGCTTCCGCAGTTTCGCGTGATATGAAATACCCTACATATTTTCGGTTCCGGTCGAGATGGGCTGATGCTGAGCATACGGAATGATAGATATATGTGTTATGAGCTCAGGAAGCCATCACACGCCTGATGCATCGCGGTGCAACTCGAGATATCGATTTTATAGTGAAACCCAAAATGCCTTCCGCAGTTTCGCGTAATATGAAATACCCTACAGATTTTGGGTTCCGGTTGTGATGAGCTAATCCTGAGCATACGTAACGATAGATATACGTGGTATGAGCTCAGGAAGCCATCACATGCTTGATGCATCGCAGTGCATCCCGAAATATCGATTTTATAGTGAAACCCAAAATGCATTCCACAGTTTCGCATAAACACCTAGACAAATAAACATGAACACAGTGAACCCAAACTGCATTCCACAGTTTCGTTTTCTAATCTTGAGATATCAATATTACAGCGAAACCCAAAATGCATTCTACATTTACGCACAAACACATGAACACACAAACATAAACACAGTGACACCTAAAATGCATTCCACATAAACACATGTACACATAAATATAAACGCATAAACACCGTTTCGCATAAACACATAAACACACTTTACAGGCAGGCACCTGAAAATAAAACTATTCAGTTTTAGTGGCCTTACTGTGGGCATCTCAACGCATGGCTCACTTTGTTATATTGATGCAGGACCCATCGTGCTGAACGGTTCGAGAGCACCTGAAATGTGGGTACTCGAGCCTCGGGGCTGTCAGGATTCTAACCTGAACTGACCATGTGCTAGCCGATCAGACTGCTGCCCCTTAAGAATATTTCGAATGTGTTCACACTGTATGACTCCGTGCACAGATCGTGTTGTGCCGCAGCGGCTAGTATGCTTAAGATACTTAAGGCTCAGGGACATAATCTCGGGGCCGAGAGTATGCACCCGAGCTGCGGTGCTATCAGGATTCTAACCTGAACTGACCGGTTGCTAGCCGGTCAGACTGCAGCCCCTGTTAATGTGTCAGGCCCAGTTTTGAGTCGGTGTTGTAGGCATAGGTCGTGCTGTGCCTCACTGAGTTCGGTAAGGCAGAATGCAAACCTGGGTGTACGGGCGGTACATCATGCAGCGGCAGAGTATGCCGCAAGGCCGAATTCAGAAGAAAGCCCTTATCTAGAAGGGGCTCTACTGCTATCAGAAGTGGATGTGATATCTCAGGTTCGAACTGAGATCTCCGGAGATATTCTCCGGCGCTCTTTATTGAGCTAATATCACAACACTAACACTAACAC
>LGRX02028801.1:0-40716 GCA_001247695.2 Cymbomonas tetramitiformis | reverse complement strand
GGGGGCATACGGTGAGGCGTGTGACCCCCAAGCACCCCTCAGATCACTGCCCATAACATAGTTATCACAGGCGGTGATTGTGGGCCGTGTGGGGGAGCATTAGGTGAGGCGTGTGACCCCCAAGCACTCCTCAAATCACTGCCCATGACACAATTGTCACCGGCAGTGACGGTGGGCCGTGTTGGGGGGCATACGGTGAGGCGTGTGACCCCCAAGCACCCCTCAGATCACTGCCCACGGCACGGCCGTCACGGTCAGTGATTGTGGGTCGTGTCGGGGGGCATAAGGTGAGACGTGTGACCTCCGAGCACCCCTCAGATCACTGCCCACGACACATGTGTCACGGGCAGTGATTGTGGGCCGTGTGGGAGGGGCATAAGGTGAGGCATGTGACCCCCAAGCACCCCTCAGATCACTGCCCATGACAAAGCCGTCACGACTAGTGATTGTGGGCCATGTGGGGGAGCATAAGGTGAGGCGGGTGACCCCCAAGCCCCCCTCAAATCATTGCCCACGACAAACCGGACTAAGCTGTTACGGGCGGTGATTGTGGGCCGTGTGGGGGGGCAAGAGGTGAGGCGGGTAACCCCCAAGCACCCCTCAGATCAATGCCCACGACAGAGTCGTCACGGGCAGTGATTGTGGGCCGTGTTGGGGGGCATAGGGTGAGGCGGGTGACCCCAAAGCACCCCTCAGATCACTGCCCATAACATAGTTATCACAGGCGGTGATTGTGGGCCGTGTGGGGGGGCATACGGTGAGGCGTGTGACCCCCAAGCACCCCTCAGATCACTGCCCATAACATAGTTATCACAGGCGGTGATTGTGGGCCGTGTGGGGGAGCATTAGGTGAGGCGTGTGACCCCCAAGCACTCCTCAAATCACTGCCCATGACACAATTGTCACCGGCAGTGACGGTGGGCCGTGTTGGGGGGCATACGGTGAGGCGTGTGACCCCCAAGCACCCCTCAGATCACTGCCCACGGCACGGCCGTCACGGTCAGTGATTGTGGGTCGTGTCGGGGGGCATAAGGTGAGACGTGTGACCTCCGAGCACCCCTCAGATCACTGCCCACGACACATGTGTCACGGGCAGTGATTGTGGGCCGTGTGGGAGGGGCATAAGGTGAGGCATGTGACCCCCAAGCACCCCTCAGATCACTGCCCATGACAAAGCCGTCACGACTAGTGATTGTGGGCCATGTGGGGGAGCATAAGGTGAGGCGGGTGACCCCCAAGCACCCCTCAAATCATTGCCCACGACAAACCGGACTAAGCTGTTACGGGCGGTGATTGTGGGCCGTGTGGGGGGGCAAGAGGTGAGGCGGGTAACCCCCAAGCACCCCTCAGATCAATGCCCACGACAGAGTCGTCACGGGCAGTGATTGTGGGCCGTGTTGGGGGGCATAGGGTGAGGCGAGTGGCCTCCAAGCACCCATCAAATCACTGCCCATGACAAAGCTTTCACGGGTGGTGATCGAGGGCTGTGATGGATACAAGATACCCGCCACAAGATACCATACTCACGTCCCCGCCCCCCTTCCACCATACAGTAATCACTCACCTTAAAGAAAACCGTGCCCAACCCGCATGCGCCCACGTTCCGCCGCACCAACCCGCAACAACCACATACATCCTACCGGCCACACCCCCATATGGTCGCGTGTCAGAGGAGTTGTCCTCACACCGCACCATATATATTCAGTGCGCCCTGCCCACATGCGCCCACGTTCCGCCGCACCAACCCGAAACAACCACATACATCCTATAGGCCACATCCCCCATATATATGGTCGCATGTCAGAGGAGCTGTCCTCACACCGCCCATACATATTCGGTGTGTCCTACCCACATGCGCCCACGTTCCGCCGCACCAACCCGAAACAACCACATACATCCTACCGGCCACACCCCAATATGGTCGCGTGTCAGAGGAGCTGTCCTCACACCACACCATACATATTCAGTGTGCCCAACCTACATGCGCCCACGGTCTGCCGCACCGATCCGAAACAATATACGTCTTGTTATGTTTTACTATCAAGACGTACCAAACCAATACATATCTACAAGTGGAGCCACGGGTCCGGGGGCGCGCCTCGAGCCTTGAATCACAAGGACACGCGCACGCCTCTCCTAACCCACCGGCTGTAATCCACAACTACCCCAAAAGAAGATGCCTTGAAGACGAGTAGCCACGGGTACAGGGGGCGCGCAACGAGCCTTGAAATAGGCCATGCGCACGCCGCTCCCGACCCACCGGCACATCGTCGGGGAAAAGAAATACAACCTTCCGTCATGTAACCTTGCCGGCCGGTCGAAGCAGTACCCTCCCGAGCTGAACACCATCCAGAAACCAACACAAGTGGAACACGCGTGTACGCACGTCTCTTTTTAAGCAACCTCTGACGGCGGAACGTATTACATAAATTAGGTTTAAGATAGGCAATCGGTTTCAGGCATCACAGAAAACTCACCGGGGGTTCCGCAGGCTCTTCAGGCGCGCCGTCTTCTTCCCCCGCGGGCTCCTCATCGGAGTCCTCATTGAGGTCCAACTCGGCTGCTGCAGCACCGGCTTGACCAGCTTGGCCTACAACCTGCACACGCGAAAACCCGTTCAGATCACTGCCCACGACAAAGTTGTCACGGGCCGTGTCGGGGGCACGGGGTGAGACGTGTGACCCCGGAGCACCCTTCACTTCACTGCCCATCACGACAAAGCTGTCAAGGGCCGTGCTTGTGGACTTGTGGGGGAGCAAGGGGTTCACCTTCCATGGTCGCAATTGCTTGACCGAGCTCACGCACGCCCAGTCGTTCATGTGTTCATCCCAAATCGTGTGGCGGGCACAACACGCAGCTTGTTGGTGACAATTCGCGACTCCGTTCTGACCTGCGTGGGTATCGGCTAAAGGTTACAAGTGTTCAACAGTATCGAAATATTCAGTGCCAGATTAGCTTTCATGATATTTGTCCTATATTCAAGGGACCCAACCCACATACGCCCACGCGTGGTGTGCCACACCAACCCAAAACAAACACATGCATACTGTTGGCCACACCCCCATATGGTCGCGTGTCAGAGGAGCTGTCCTCACATCGCACCATATATATCCAGTGTGCCCAACACACATGCGCCCACGGTATGCCGCACCAACCCAAAACAACCACATACATCCTACAGGCCACACCCCCTTATGGTCGCGTGTCAGAGGAGCTGTCCTCACACCGCACCAAACATTTTCAAGGGGCCCAACCCACACGCGCCCACGGTCTACTTTGCCGCACCAACCCAAAACAACCGCATACATCCTACAGGGCACACCCCCTTATGGTCGCGTGTTAGAGGAGCTGTCCTCACACTGCACCAAACATTTTCAAGGGGCCCAATCCACATGCGCCCACGGTCTGCCGCACCAACCCGAAACAACCGCATACATCCTACAGGGCACACCCCCTCGTTCCGGTCGCGTGTCAGAGGAGCTGTCCTCACACCGCACCATGCATATTCAGTGTGCCCTACCCACTTACGCCCACGGTCTGCCGCACCAACCCAAAACAACCGCATACATCCTACAGGCCACACCCCCTCGTTCCGGTCGCGTGTCGGAGGAGCTGTCCTCACACCGCACCATACATATTCCGTGTGCCCAACCCACATGTGCCCACGCGTGGTGTGCCACACCAACCCGAAACAACCACATACATAGTGTTGGCCACACCCCCTTCTTCTGGTCGCGTGTCAGAGGAGTTGTCCTCACACCGCACCATACATATTCAGTGTGTCCTACCCACTTACGCCCACGGTCTGCCGCACCAACCCGAAACAACCGCATACACCCTACAGGGCACACCCCCTCGTTCCGGTCGCGTGTTAGAGGAGTTGTCCTCACACCGCACCATACATATTCAGTGTGCCCAACCCACATGTGCCCACGCGTGGTGTGCCACACCAACCCAAAACAACCACATACATAGTGTTGGCCACACCCCCTTCTTCTGGTCGCGTGTCTGAGGAGTTGTCCTCACACCGCACCATACATATTCAGTGTGTCCTACCCACTTACGCCCACGGTCTGCCGCACCAACCCCAAACAACCGCATACACCCTATAGGGCACACCCCCTCGTTCCGGTCGCGTGTTAGAGGAGTTGTCCTCACACCGCACCATACATATTCAATGTGCCCTACCCATTTACGCCCACGGTCTGCCGCACCAACCCAAAACAACCGCATAGATCCTACAGGGCACACCCCCTCGTTCCGGTCGCGTGTCAGAGGAGTTGTCCTCATACCGCACCATACATATTCAATGTGCCCTACCCATTTACGCCCACGGTCTGCCGCACCAACCCAAAACAACTGCATAGATCCTACAAGGCACACCCCCTTCGTTCCGGTCGCGTGTTAGAGGAGTTGTCCTCACACCGCACCATATATATATTCAGTGTGCCCTACCCACATGCGCCCACGGTCTGCCGCACCGACCCAAAACAACCACATACAGCCTACTGGCCACATCCCCTTCTTCTGGTCGCGTGTCAGAGGAGTTGTCCTCACACCGCACCAAACATATTCAAGGGGCCCAACCTATATGCGCCTACGCTCGGACTGCCACACCTTTGCATCGATCGTTTCTCCCGGTTAAACGGACATACACGCAATACATAAATGGATAGATGTATAGATATGTTTTACTATCACCCCATACCAAACCAATACATATCTACAAGTGGAGCCACGGGTCCGGGGGCGCGCCTCGAGCCTTGGATCACAAGGACACGCGCACGCCACTCCTAACCCACCGGCTATAATCCACTTCCACCCCAAACGAAAAAGACATGCTAAACAATTAGCCACGGGTACAGGGGGGCGCGCCTCGAGCCTTGAATCAGGACACGCGCACGCCGCTCCCGACCCACCGGCACCTTGTCCCTGGTATGGCACCTCGGATTTTGACCGAGATCTCCAAGCTTCGGTGCTTCGCCCTCAATGGGCTCCGCGCTTGGGCTCTTGTTGAGCTAGTACCACGATTTAAATTGCTTGCAAGTTCAATCAAGGCCATGCGATATGTTATAATAAGAAGTTTTTACCAAGCACAAGGTTCAGGCTAATAGAGATGAAGAATAACTAGTATGATGACAATTAACTTCTTCGTTTGTGTGGCACCTCGGAGTCAACACCGAGATCTCCAAGCCAAAAGGCTTGACGCTCTTGTCGGTTGAACTAGTGCCACGATTCAACTTGCTTGAAGTTTTAGTCAAGGCCACGCAAAATGTTACAACAAAAAATCGTTCCCAAGCACAAGGTGAAAGCTAATAAATATGAAGAATGAATAGTATCGGGCACCTCGGAATCAAACCGAGATCTCCAAGCCAAAAGGCTCGGCGCTCTTGTTGAGCTAGTGCCTCAAAGTCTTTTTCTCTCTCTCTCTCTTGATGCCATGCAAAAGAAATACAAAGAAGTACAAAGAAATACAAAGAACGAAGGCTTACCATAGCTATGTGACACCTCGGACTTTAACCGAGACCTCCAAACCAAGGTTTGGCGCTCTAATTGAGCTAGTGTCACCAATTCTGGCGTGGCTGCAGAATTTGTCTTCTACAACTTAGGGTCATGAGGGATTTTTGCATCTTTCGGGGAAAATGTCACAAACAGGTCAAGACATGATCAAATTAGAGTGGTTTTCCGCGAGGAAAACACCTGTCAGGTCAAAAATGTCGTCCGGAAAGCCGTTTCGCCGCCAGCGAAAGGTCTGTCCGTCAGTGAAAAGTGTGGAAATGAGAGTGAACGAAAGGTGAATGAGAAGCGTACCACAATTATGTGACACCTCGGACTTTAACCGAGACCTCCAAACCAAGGTTTGGCGCTCTAATTGAGCTAGTGTCACCAGTTCTGGCGTGGCTGCAGAATTTTTCCTCTACAACTTAGGGTCATGAGGGATTTTTGCATCTTTCGGGGAAAATGTCACAAACAGGTCAAGACATGATCAAAGTAGGGTGGTTTTCCGCGAGGAAAACACCTGTCAGGTCAAAAATGTCGTCCGGAAAGCCGTTTCGCCGCCAGCGAAAGGTCTGTCCGTCAGTGAAAAGTGTGGAAATGAGAGTGAACGAGAGGTGAATAAAAAGCGTACCACAATTATGTGACACCTCGGACTTTAACCGAGACCCCCAAACCAAGGTTTGGCGCTCTAATTGAGCTAGTGTCACCAGAACTGCTACGGCTGCAAAATTCTATCGACAAATCATAGGGTTGAAAAGCAAAGTCGCAGTTTTCGGAGAAATTATCCAAAGAAGATAAATGATGGACGAATTCGGTGTAATTTTTCGCGACAAACAAGCTCGTCAAGTCGGATATGTTGTCAGAAACCCCGTTTTAGTGCCAGCGAAAGGTCTGTGCAACAAAAGAAAACACTTTAATGGTAAAGAGAAGCTTGACTTTGACTTGCGGTGCGTGTGCTGCTCAACCAAAACTCCGAAGTGAAATTTTGAATCTTCACGGATGGATCCCAGTTTCTGATTGGCGCATCGTCGCACCCTCCATGTCGCCTCGAATATAATTTCTCTTCCTTGCCTAGAGCGCGAGCTCTCGTCGTCGGGAATGACATCTATCTGCTATCTGACTATCATATCTCGTGTATAATTACTTTGAGCCCCACGCCACCCAAATTATAATTTCTTCATTTGGCTTTTTCCTTCTTTGGCCTCTTACAAACCCAGCCTCTTCGAGTCATATCTCCTGGCATCGCATCGCGCCAGTCATTCTGGGACTCTCGCGTGAACCCTGGGGCATCCTGAAGCGGGCTTGGTGACATTCCTATGTCATCGGGTATATAATTCTACCGATTTATACCGACTTAAGCAAACTTAAGCAAACTTAAGCAAACTTAAGAAAACTTAAGCAAACTTAAGCAAACTTAAGCAAAAACCTTGTTCTAGTGATACGTGCGAGCTCTGTCGCCGGTTTGTATGCGCGAAACCTGTCGCACACACAGCATACAAGATCTATATACAAAATATCGTCTGCTGCACACACTCTTATGACCTCGTTCTATGCCTGAGACGGAGAATACCACTGTCAAGGTTGGATATCAGCCTTAAAGACTATGCGGCTGCTATTGAACTGTAGCAACACGCAATGATATTTGGTGGGGTATGAGTGCAGTCTCTGGTGTTCAGAAGTGTCTGCTTGAGCGCAATGCTCCTCATTATACCTCAATGCCCTCACGCTTCATAAGCGTTACCACCATCGGGTTGTGAACCCGAGAGCATTGGGTGAACTAACCGTATCGGCTGGTCGAATTAGCCTGTTGACACTCGCATGCTGTTCAGTTCATGCTTGAAGCGAAGACGCGTCCTCTCAGATCAGTTTGTTCTTCAAGAACTTGTCTTGCTTCGCCATCGAGATGCCGTACCCGGCCTCTCGATGACAAATGTCACTCATGGTGAGCGGATGACAAACATTATGACTGTACATGCCATAGTCGACCGTACTGACAATACTCGACGACTGTATGTCATTATAACATATGACATGACATGACATGACATGGTATGACATGTATGACAGGTATGACACGTACCCTACATTCTGGGAAAATCAGAAGACGCGTATTTTGAACGTCTTCTGAACGTCTTCTGAGACGTCTTCTGGACGTCTTCTGGGTCCAGAAGACATCCAAAAGACATCCAGAAGACGTCTTCGGCGCGTCTTCTAATGTCTACCATCTTCTGGTTTCCAGAAGACGTCCAGAAGATCTTCGGGGAAGACATCCAGAAGTTATCTTCTGGACGTCTTCTGCATGTCTTCTGAATCCCGGAAGACGTCTTCTTGATATCTTTTGGGCTTCTTCTGTACATCTTCCCCGAGGATCTTCTGGACGTCTTCTAAAACTCAGAAGATGGTAGACATTAGAAGACGCGTAGAAGACGTCTTCTGGATGTCTTCTAGATATCTTCTGGAACCCAGAAGACGTCTAGAAGACATCTTCCGGAATTCAGAAGATGTACAGAAGTCATGCAGAAGACGTTCAGAAGATATCTTTTGAATGCCTTCTGCATATCTAATAAATTTCAACATTCGTATACGCATTCGCGAGGAATATTTTTAGGCTGAAATAAGTTTGCAAGAAGAATGAGTGCAAACAAGATGTATGGCATAATACACTTCTCGCCATCCTTAACAAGCATATTCTCAATGTTTGATATACGACAAGAGATGATTTGTTTGTGTGGAAGGCTAAGATGCTTTGGAGACTAAAATTGCTTTAACAATATTACTTTTCAATCAAGAATCTAATCATGCCACGCATATTATTATCCTAACTAGCTAAGTGTCTAGAACTACTTCACATTGATGTTCTAAACAACTAGTCTAATTACCTAGAAACGACGATGTTCAACTAACATGCACACATGGCATAGGTCTTGGACCACGCAAAAACATGGGTTTTCCACTCGCTTGTTTTTAACCGATCTGAAAAACAACGCACACCAAAATACCAACACTTAGTAGAGTGAAAACACACAATGAATGCAAGCACAAATTCCTAGGAAGGGTAAGGTAAGTACCTTTACTCTTCTAGTTGTGGGCGATGGGCTGAAAATGCGCTTTTCCCACTTGCTCATTTTCAGCCGATCTGAAAAACAAAGCGCAACTCAAAACCAAAGGTTAGTAAAGCGGAAAAACACAACGCATAAAGGCAGTATTTTCTAGGTGTGACACTAGGGGATGATAGAGCAAATACCTTTACTTGTGGTGTTGAGGTTGGGCTGAAAATTTACCTTTTGGACTAGGTCATTTTCAGCCGATCTGAAAAACAAAGCGCAACGCAAAACCAAAGGTTAGTAAAGCGCAAAAATAGTACGAGACGAAATACAAGATTACCGAAGGAAAACAAAAAGGCCTAGTGGTGTGAGTTGGAATCGAACCAACATCATCTCGTCCAAAGGACGAGCGAGAACACATGTCTCGTTCACACCTCAATTAGACGCTAAGCACGCCGAAGTGCGCGTAAAAAACCAAGGCACGAAAAGCACCCGCAATCACTATTGAAGTATTGCGTTGTGCAACGTTTTTCTGTTAGACGAACTATTTTAAAAGGACCACTTCACCCAGCAGCAGTCCGCGGAAAACGAGGCTGCAGTGGACTTGAGTTGGATGCAGGTGTAAAAGTGGTAGATGTAAATTTCACTTCAACGTTAAATAAAATTCAAACTCGAACGGTCATGTCGATGTGCGGTGCGGTGCTCACTCCCCTGCGCTGGGCCTGACGATGCGATGCGATGCGATGCGATGCGATGCGATGCGATGCGATCACGTCTCACGCGACTCACTGCGCGCGTGATCGACTGTTCGACCGTTGCTAGGAGGGATGGTGCTCTAAAACAAGAGCAGTTTCTTCTACCAAATTCGTCGGCCGTTTTATCTTAGTAACTTGGTACGTTTGCCCCTCTCCCGAACAAACCACTTGTTTTTTTGCACTTCTACCTACACCACACAATTATGCCCAGTATTGTGCACCTTATATGTTTTTTTTGTTTTTTCGCGATTTTTAAAGCTTTTTTCAAAAAAAAAACAAAAAGACATACGGAAGACACCCCAGATATCTTCTGTGCATCTTGTTACCCTCCAGAGATGTCTTTGAGGAAGACATGTCTTCTGGAAATCTGCAACTTGTAGAAGTTCCACCAAGTTCTAGCCGCTAGGTAGACATTAGAAGACGCGTAGAAGATCGTCAAAAAAATGAGGAAGACGCCCCTAAGAGGGGTGTTAAGACGTTCGGTGGAACTTCTACAAGTTGCAGATTTCCAGAAGACATGTCTTCCTCAAAGACATCTCTAAGACAACCGGAAGATGTACAGAAGATATCTGGGGTATCTTCCGCAAGCACAGTCAAGAAGACGTCCGGAAGATGTCAAAAAAATGTCTTCCGCGTGTCTTCTGCGTGTCTTCCGCGTGTCTTCCGCGTGTCTTCCGCACCTCTTCTGGGTTCAGGAAGACATATATTCCCCGAAGGTGTCTGGAAGATGTACAGAAGGTATCTGGGGTATCTTCCGCAAGCACAATCAAGAAGACGTCCGGAAGATGTCGGGAGATGTCTTCCGCGTGTCTTCTGAGTGACTTCTGAACGTCTTCTGAGTGTTTGTCTTCAGGATGCCCTCCGCACTACCTTGGCCAAGTGTCCTTTGTATAGGAGATAGAATGACAAGTAAACGTGCCGCGCATCTCCAAAAGGGGGAAGCGCCCCCAAAGACCAAAATGTCGTCCTTCAAACGAGCGATGCTCACTAACCCCCCCCCCGAATCCGCGGCGGAGGTCTTCCGTCAATCCAAGCCGGAGGTCTTGAAGGGGAAGATGGCAGCGGTGCACGATTGGTTGTCTACGGTGTCGCCATCCCAAGACGGAAGACTTTACGCCGGGTGCTAAATGTCGGGGAGATGTCTTCTGCATGTCTTCCGCGCGCCTTCTGAACGTCTTCTGAGTGTCTTCCGCAACTCTTCTGATATATGGGCTGCATATCGGCTGATATATGGGCTACATATCGGCTGATATATCGGCTGGTATATAGGGTGCATATCGGTTGATATATGGGCTGATGTATGGGATGCATATCGGCTGATATATAGGGTGCATATCGGCTGATATATCGGCTGCATATCGACCGATGAAATTTGGAAATCTAACGTAGAGCAAAATGACAAGAGCAGAATCTGAAATCAAGCATTCCAAAATTGAAATCTGAAATCCACCGTAGAGCAAAATCAGCCAAAACTGAAAATCGGAAATCTAATGTGGAGCAAAATGACACATATAAAAATCTGAAATTGGTTTGTAAAATCTGAAATCAAGCATTCAAAAAACTGAAACCTGAAATCTAACGTAGAGCAAAATCAGCCAAAATTGAAATTTGGAAAATCTAACATAGAGCAAAATGACAAATGCAAAAGTCTGAAATGGAGCATTCCAAAAACTGAAAACTGACATCCAACATAGAGCCAAATTAGCCAAAATTGAAAATCGGAAATCTAACGTCGATCTAACGTAGAGCAAAATGACAAATGTAAAAAATCTGAAATCAAGCATTCCAAAAACTGAAATCAGAAAACTAACGTAGATCAAAATTAGCTGAGAATGAAAATTTGGAAATCTAACGTAGAGCAAAATGACATATGTAAAATTGCACTTTCGCATTTTCCCTTCAATTTCAACAAATGCAACAATCTTGATTATTGCTAATTAATTACAAATTGTCATCACAAATGGTCAAATGGGGGCAAGGCCATAAGAAGATGTTGCGTCCGAACGGCACGAACACCGGACCGAAGACGCTCAAGTGTCACGAGGCGTTGAAAATGCTACAAGCGGGCATCATGAGCGTGCTAGCGTCTTGGGATAGAGACGAGGGCTACGTCGAAAAACATGCTTGAAGACTTGATCGGGCAGTTGACGGTCATAACGAGAGAGCTCACTTCGGAGCTTGTAGACTGTAAGGTACGGAAGACATCTGGAAGACATCTGGAAGACATCCCGAATACGTTCCGAGTACATTCCAAACGTCTTCCTTAATTACCTTTTATTTGGTGATTTTGCAGGATGTTCCTAAGCTTCAAAATCTGGTGGATGAGTTCTTCAAGTCACTCGAGCGCGATGGCTCACCTGACTGGCTGGTCATCAACACGCATTTGCTTTCCCACTTCCCTGACCAACTCCTCATGTATGGTCCAATACGGGGGACATGGATGTACGTGTTCGAATCATTCAACGGGAAGATTCGAAGGTGGGTGAAGAACAATGCATATCCGGTTCTGAGTGTTATGCAAGGCTTCGGGCGGTACCGGATGGTACATGTGGTGCGAGGGTTAATCTTGGTACTTCGTCGCCGGCGGGAGGCAACCACCAATCCCACCCGGCCACCCGTGCTCCCGTTCTTGGCCACCGCACCGTTGAGGGCGCCGCACACCGTGGTTTTGGGAACACAAGGCAAGCGCCATGTACTCTCCCGCGCTGAAACGAAAGCGCTGGAGCTGTGGATGCATGGCAACGTGCCCCAATACCGCAAGTTGAAGGCAAAATTCGACGACTACGTCACCTACTGCAAGAGGTAAGTAAGAAATGAAACCCATAAGGTGCTTGGAAGACGTTTCATATATCTTCTAGGCATCTTCCACACGTCTTCGGTAAATACATGTCCTGACAGTGTGCACGTATACATTCGCAGGGGAAACCATATGGTTCGGAGACGTATTGGCGCACGAGCCGGAGCGTCTCGCCTGATGGATGTGCCGCTGCATATGCACGGTAGCGACCCCAAGATGTGGCTGGGGAGACCATTCACGGAGAATGAAGCGGCACTCGTCGAAGGGCCTCCTCGCGTGTGTCAATCTTTCGGCTCGGTCGTGGACTCGTGGTTCGAGGAGTTTGCTATCGCACGGCAGCTCAGGACAAGACGAAGAAAACTTGTCAACGTTACTTCCGAGCCTTTTTCTCTGGAGAAAAAATCAAAGGCGAGGAAATCGAGACTGACCGGCGCGTCCGTGCATTACGTTTTGGTGAATGTGCGCAGAATATGTACCGAATGTCTTCTGTGTGTCTACCCCACGTCTTCGGGGATTCTTACTATAGAGTATGATTGTGGCTCCAACTCGCAGGTACGCCATGGTAGATAGCATCTACAAGGTCGACTTGGCCGCGAAAGAGTACATTCTTGTGAAGGGAAAGTGGTTCCCTGAATTCAACCAAGCGACGACAAAACGGTTTGCCAAGCTAAACTCGAAGTACGGGCCGGACAATACCGCAAAGGTGGTGTACACATACGACCCGGATGATCCCGAGACACCTTGGGACACTACTGATCCATTCATCCTAGCGGCTCAAATTGAGCACCAAGTTGTAATCAAGAAACATCCTGTGATGAAGACGGCGGTGGTATTTGATTTAAAGGCTGACTTTTTCGAGTGCATCGACGATGATGGTTCACGACCGAAAGGTGCAAGACGCAAGAGGCGATCATGATAATACGCCGGGCATCTTACTTAGTGGTCTGTATGTTGAATAGATGCAATCGTACATGTATGTGTAGATAGACCTATCAATTAACTTAGCCGTATATTATGTATCATAGCAACAGAGCATGATGACAACCCTGAAGTTGTTAGGAAGATACCTGGAATGTCTTCCGCATGTCTTTCGTGAGCCTTTTGAATGTCTTCTATTATTACGCGACTAGTGTACGTGTGGTATGAAGTAGCTATGTGGCCAAATTGCATAATCATCACATATGTGTCGATAACACATGTCAGAATGTATTCTGGCCCAGAAGACATTCGGAACATCTTCCGGGTATCTTCCGGGAAGACTGCCCTTTGCATGTCTTCCGGGAAGATGTCTTCCGAAATCCGGAAGACATTCCGCACGTCTTCGGCACGTCTTCCCCGAAGAGTGTCTTCTGGTTTCCAGAAGACGTTCCACTCAGAAGACGTCTTCTGGAAACCAGAAGACATCATTTCTACGAAGACGTCTATAAGACGTTCAGAAGACTTCTTCTAGACGTCTTCTGATTTTCCCAGAATGTAGGGGTATGACACATATGTCATCGGTCATATCCCTGACAGTAGAAGTCTGTGTCTCCATGACGCCACCTCACCCCGAAGAGGTGAGGTGCCAGACCATGCATGCAAGCCAGAAACCCTAACCCTAAAGCATACAGATTGTTACAGGCCCAATGGGACCTTTCTCAGTCCAACTAGTTGCGGATCCCCGCTTGGGCGTTGGCCCGGAACAAGCTACAGGCTAAGAGGCTAGGCACTGAAATCTCTAAGGCATTGTTGAAGTCTACTGCGGAAACAAAGGTCCCCACATTCACGGGGAAGCCGATTTCCCCCCCCACGGTATGGGGGCCTGCTTCTTGCGTCACCCCTCACTGTGTGTGGCATGTGTCACCCGTGACCGTGTCCCCGTCACGTTAGCCTTCTCTATTTAGACAGTCCGTATGTCTGTCTCTCCAGTTTATGCGCTATCACATTACGAGCACCCGTCACCGTGTTTTCTCTCGACGGATTGTATACGTAATACCGCATATTTAAGAGAACAGGATATGCGGTCACCACTCATCGGAAAAAGTGGACCCCCCCGCCCCCCAACACGCCGCGGCGCTTAACGAAGCGCGATCCAATAAGGTCAGCGATAGCCAGGTTTGTTCCTTATTTGCGACCATACAAATTGTAGGGCTAAATCACGCTGGAGATGCTATGTCACGGAACGGGCAGTCAGCCAGCGTATTCTGTTAAACTCTGAAGAAATTTCCAGACTCCCAGTATGGATCCCAGTACTAGGCAGGAGCTTAGGGAACTTCATAGTGATTTAAAGGATGGAGTTATTAGCCAAAAAGACTACGACGACCTCTACGTACGGATGTAGTCTATTGCAATATACAAAGAAATATGGTTGTAGTATTGGTATGAATTTGTAGTGACATAGTGAAAAATATGGTTATTTCCACCCTGCATTCTGTAATATTCTAGTTACAATTACCATCGATTTCCTAAAAATCAGCTTCCGAAATTATTCCAGCCAGCGTCGTTTCCTTATCCTTATTATCAACCAAAAACTACGTTCCCATCTAGCCAGCTCCCGTTCTCTTATTTGGACCCATTCTCTTAACGATTTGAAAAGGCTCAGGGTCATCGTAAAAAACGCGACCCCCCCCCAAACGCTGGCTGGTTCTTTATCGTCGATTCTCTTAAAGGTGAGGTATTACTGTATATATATACCTTATATACGTATATCCCGATATCACCTTTTCTATCAGGTTATCGACCCACATCACGCTTGGTGGTGTTCGGTCTGGCTGGACTCGCTTTGGCTTATCGTCAATTCTACGACTTCCCTCTTACTTCCTTTCGGTTTGAGTGCAATTGCCTCATCCCAACTTCCTTGTCTCACTTCGAGTGTTACCTACCGTCTGTGATTGGTTTTACGCGATCTCCCTCGGCCAAACTTCCCTCTTTCCCTCTTGTTCCTTCACCCTAACCGGCTACTTCCTTCGGCGTCCTTCAACGCTCTGGCCAGCGGCGCCTCTGCTGCCGGGAAACTGACTTACCTTACGGCATTTTTGACGTGGCCGCCGTGTTCCTCGTCAAATTTTACCCTAATTTGACCCCTACATCGTCCGATTCCGTTAATGTTACGGGAAGTTACGTTATCACCATCAACCCAAACGTCCACTCGACTTTCTGACCAGCAGCACCCCTTCTGGAGGAAATACGAGTTACCGTACGACGTTTTTGACATTACCTCCGTTTTCCTCGTCAGATTCTACCCCGATTTGACTTCTCCATCGCTCGATTTGGTTGATTTTTCGGGAAGTTACCTTTGCGCCTCGAAACCCTATCGACGCGCCTTCCAGATTTCGCGGCCGCAGAGATCATGGCCTCGCTACGCCAGCGTGCGCGCATGGCCGCAGTTCGGTCTGCACTGGACTTGCTTCGACGACAACATCTTCCCTTTGACTGTGGTCTGGTGGTGCCTGGTGGTGCTTACACACCAAGCACCAAACTCGAGTCCATCGCGTTCGCCATCATCAACGAGTGCTTTGACTCCTTCGACTTCGTCCCTCCACTCCCTTCGCCCTCGCCTTGCACCCCACCTGTTCACCATCTAGTGGTGTGTGGTGATGTTGCCACGCCCCCTTCGCCCCTCACCATCGTTCCTTTCGAGCCATTCCCAATGCGCTCAATCGCGCCCCCTTACCGCATTTTTCACCTTCCACCTCCCCAACCCCTTCTCATCGACGCATTCGCACTGGTGGTGCCAGGCTACTTTTGGCTTTGGCACCGCACAGGAGTTGGTTGATTCGTCGTCTGGATGCCCCTCGACATCTTCGAGAAGACCGCCGCCACCACTTAGTGAAACCACCGTCACATCGCAACCAGCATGTTGAGTGAACCTCCTAGACTTAGCCACAATTCACTTGCAGAGTAGCGCCGCACCTTGCTAGCTGTTAGCTAGGAAATGGTCCTCTGGACTCTGACATTAAGTGACATTGGGTTTAGGTTTGAGGGTTTGCTTGCTCTGGGATGGCCACTCACACCTTCGGGGTGAGGTGGTGTCACGGGGAAGCCGATTTCCCCCCCACTGTATGGGGGCCTGCTTCTCCTTGCGTCACCCCTCACTGTATGTGGCATGTGTCACCCGTGACCGTGTCCCCGTCACGTTAGCCTTCTCTATTTAGACAGTCCGTATGTCTGTCTCTCCAGTTTATGCTATCACATTCCGAGCACCCGTCACTGTGTTTTCTCTGACTGGATTGTATATATATATACCTTATATATATCCCGATATCACCTTTTCTATCACACATGTTGGCACCGGCGATTGGCGGTGACGTGGAGCTCGATGTTCAGTTGAGGTTGTTGGCAGACGCGTTCAGGGACGGAATCCAAGGGGTAGTCCGAAAGGCTGGCCAGTCAACGAAGTCCTCGTCCTCGTGCTGCACGATGGAGAAAGCCGCGGGTGCGTCGTGACCGTCCCCGCCGCAAGGCGTGGGTGCCCCCTGAGGAGGTCCGATGCCGCGATGTGGAGGCGGCTCTACCGGGTAGCGGACAGACATGGCGGCCGCGTCAGGTGGAGGAGCCGCATCCTGCGGTGCAGGCTCGAGTGCGCGGAGGGCGTGGGCCTGCGGCGCGTCCGAAGGTGGCCATGCGGACATGGGAGGGGGCTTGTGGGGAGCACAAGGAGCGAGGGCGGGAGCACGCCCCGGTGCGAGCGCCGACGCACACGTAGGGGCAGATGCCGTCGGTGTCCATGTGACCGGTCGTGACGGCCCACAGTCGGAAGCACGTCACGCACGGCATGCCGGTGCCGTCCCAAACGAGGTAGCGCCCGCCACTCTCGCTCGTTCTTCTTCCATGTGCCCTCCGGCGGGATGAACTTGCGCCTGCCAAGGGCGTAAACAGACTCCACAGGCCCCTTCCCGCCACCACCACCGGTGCGGGCAGCACCACCAGACGCCGGCGGAGCAGGCGCGGAGAGTCGGGCAAGGGGGGACTCATCCCGGAATATCCCGCTTACCAAGCCGCAGAGTGAGGGAGGCGAAGGTGAAGTTATTTTTGGTGCCAAGCTCGAGCAGCGCCACCAGATACAACGGCGTGACGTAGGGTGACTTGGCCGCGGACGATCGGAGGACGGTGTAGAGGTCCTCCACATGGCTGCGGTCGGAGTAGTCAGCGTGCAGCCGGAGATGCTTGTCCGCGAGGGTGCGCACGACAGCCAGTTGGGAGGCGGGCTCGATGGTCTCGTCAATCACGGTCGAGCGAAGGCGGACCCAGAAACGACGCGTGTCGGGGTCGCCAATGCCCTCCACCTGGTAGCGCAGGCGCTGTAAAGCGCAGCGCCCGTCGTGCGGGAAAATGTAGGCGGACTCCTCGTAGAGGGAGAGCGCCATGCCACGAAGCACGGTAGGCAGCACAGTTAAAATAAACTCGTTGATGGTGTAGTGGTAGACGTCGTGCTCGAAGTCCAGATCCAGAAATTTGAAGACCTCGTCGCGGGAAATAGGGCCGAAGACGTGGGACATGTTCGCCAGCAGTACGGCGAAGTCAGTCTCGGAATCAGGTCCATCCAAGGAGAGGCCCACGTTCGACTTGAATCCATGGGAGCGAAGGAGCTTGGCCAGCTCCACCTCCCCATAAGCGAAGGCGTAGTCCAATTTCTCAGTAAACTCAGCACGTTGGGAAGCTCGTACAGGCGTGGATGTCCATACGCTGCTGTCGTGATGGAACTCGACAGCAGCGGGTGAACGCGATACCGGCGTAGGGCGGGTAATGGGCGTCGACATAGGCACCACCGGGTCGCCAGACGAATCTCCAGACGGGCTGGAGGCACTGGGGGTAGAAGAAGCCCCGCCCGTGGGTCGGGCAGCGCGAAGGGGGCTGGCAAGCGTAATGCGTTCCGCGGACATAGTTGGAAGTACGTAACGCGAAATGTCGAAAGAGTTGGTGTGACAACGCGGTCGATTTGGTCGAGGACAAAGTGCTCGAATAATTTCCCGGTGTCAAAGGGCACGCGGGGTGAAGATGGTGGCGAAGAGGACGAAGGTGCTCTGCCAAATCACGCGAAAAAGGGACGTGTGAACCGCACAAGGTACGGGATCAAAGAAAATGAAGGCGTGAGCTAACCAAGGAGCGGTATCGAGTTTTAAAATCAGTATCGACAAGTTTCGATAAGTACAAAAAGGTTGTCGACCGATACCGATAACTTCGAAAATCCTATTGACCGATACCGATAACTTCTAAAGTCTTATCGTCCGATACCGATAACTACAAAAATGTTATCAACCGATACCGATAAGTATGGGTACAAAAATGCTATCGACCGATATGAATAACAAAATGCCAATTTTCAACTATCGATATCCCGATATATCGATATTAGAAGGGATGACACCACAAGAAATGCATACGTATCAAGCTGTCAACCTAGGAACCTGCTATCTTGCAAATATACATATATTACAAATGTGCAGTGCTCAACGAACAAATCATTCTCTCAGCATAATTCGGAGCTTGCGTCTGACGTGTGCTTGCTAGGCTAGTCAATTAAGTGTTGATGGAAGCCATCAATCAGTGTTGTAAGGTGCACTCAGAGGTGTTTTCCCTCAAGTCTGAGTGCAGGTGCCCACAAGCACTGAAAACCCTTTCTACCCCTCCAGTGCTTGCAGGAGGTGCAAGAAACTGTCTAGCCATACGCACCATGTTGGGAAGAGAACTAGAATTGCGTCTCCATCACACTAGAGGGTTATCCCCCTTAGGTGCAGAAGCAAAAGCAAGGTACTTTGCAAACTCATCTTCAACTGGCACATCCGAGATCACTTGCACTTCTACGGTGCCACTAGCATTTTCCTCATCGTCTGATCACTCTAGAAAATCTACCAACTTCGAGCTCTTGCGAGCTCCGGGCACAGGTGCCACTGCAACTGTGGGAGGTGTGCTTTTCGGTTTCCAGTCAGCCTCATAGGCGTCACGCGCCCAAGTGATGACTGCTTCAGCAGTCAGAGTACCTTTGTTCCACTTGCTCAGATTCTTAAAATCCAAGGCCTTGTATACCGAGGATCCAAAAAGGTTGCCACAGCAAAATCCTCGAGTTTGCACTCCAGCAAATCGGTGTAGAACCTGTGACACCATTAAATGTCCATCTTAGGAGTGAGCTTGCCCGTCACGTGTATTCGTCATGTGTATTGTGACGAGAGGTATTCACACAAAGCAAAAACGAAGGCGACATATACCTTTTTCCACATCTTCCAACAATGCCTGGCGGGCTTCCATCACCTCCACAACCGTGATCTTGACCGACCGTCCACCATGCCTGACTGGGGTGTCCTCCTCTAACTTGTATGTCAGTCGCCCCACAACGGGCAAAATCAAGCTGACGGTCACAATCGACGTCGACTGCAAAATATCAATCGCTGCAGAGGTCATCGCTAAAACGTAGCTGGCTTCCTTCACGACGTCCCACTCCAACAGCTGCAATTTGTGATCCCTATATTTGCTCCCGTCGGGGTTGTCAACCGCCGTTGCTGCTTTTTGGGGCTGTTCCACATCGTAGATTTGCACAGCCTCCTGTTCACAACAAAAACTAAAATTCAAAAAAAAAAACACGTAATTGGTCTACGTGAAAAGACCTACACATGAACAACGACGGAAGCCAGCTTGATCGGACACTCACTCATACGCATAGCGAACAGATTAAGCACCCATCGCGTGATAGCAACCGACCTAAACACACTTGGAGATATGCATATCGTTGCCACGCACCTGGTTCACGGTGTACCAATCCGCTTGGAGGTAGGAGCCTTTCCAAGCACCACGGGTTGCGGTGTCTTGCGGCGGTGAAGTGCTTCGCAAGGAGTATTTTCGTTGACAATCGTGCAACAAATTACGGCCGATGACGCTGTGGTTGAAGTGGGTGGTCATGCCTCGAAGTTTCACAAACACCGATTTCACGCCCTCGCTCTCCATGAAAGTCCCCAAGGATAACGCCAACGTGTGGCAAGAGCACTCGTGCCCACCGAACACCTCCCAACTCTTGACGATATTGGAGGCGCTGTCACTCGCCGTCGCGTGGATAGATTCCACGACGGTGTCCTGGACTATGTTACCTTCCTCAGACTCCACGAACACCCCGATGCCAATATCGGCGCTAGCACGCTTCGTTGCCAGCTCCATCTCCTTAGCGGTGTGGCGTACCTCTCCAAACGGTATAGCGGCCAGGAGCTTCTCGACGTATTCGAAGTCAGGCGTCAACCAGTACACCAAGATGCCGAAAATGGCTATTCCCCCTTCCAACCAAATGTCCCCAGCAATACTTGGCAAGATGCCCTCAGCTTTCAACTTCGCGATCTCGGCCTTCGCCTTGTCCTTGCCCATCACCGACAGTTTCAAGATGTTCTGAACCACCAGCTTGTAGGTTGGTGGAATATAACTACCTTGAAAGATGTAGTCGAAGATGTCGCGCAACTCAACGTCGTGCTCGCCTATGGTGAGAGGCCGATTATTCCGGACGATCCACAGAGCAAACTGCAATAACGAGCCAACGAACGAAAACGAAGTCAGTAAAAATAAACCAAATAGAAAGTAAATAGTAGATAGGTTGTCGTCGACAAAAGAATGTCAAAAGTATCGATAGTTCATTTCGTTTCGAAGAGCGAAGGGGACACGCACGCACGACGACATTCGACGAAAGCATTCGTGCACGCATCGATCACGAACCTTCTTGTGCAGCTCATCCCGGCGGTCCTCCGACACTGGTGGCAGCATTGCTTGCAACGTTCCCATCTTGGGGGTTGAGTCCGAAGAAGTGACCTCCTCCGTCTCCTTGGACACCAATTTGCAGAAGAGGTCCGTGTGCACGTGCGAAAGATGACTCCGAAGACTGGAGGTGTTGCCACTGTAAGCCACAGAGCCCGGCTCGCCGCAGGTCTTGCACATGATCTCCAAGATTTTGTCGTTGTTTTCAGGGTCGAGGCGAACTTTGAAATACCGCCAACACTCAGTTTTCCTTCTTCCCCCAAGGCCTTCCACCCAAACACCTGCTACGCATCCGTCGAGCCGAACCAAACGAAGAAATCACTGACTCCGTCACGCATGAGCGAACCGCGCGAACGAGGAAAGCAACCGGTTAAAAACAAACGAACGATAATAGGGCACGTACGCTATCGTCGACTTAGAGACATCGATTAAGGCAACAGACTATTGGGAATAAATGAATCTCGATCGTCGTCTAAAAACCTTCATTTTGACACAATTTTCGTCGTCTAAAAGTTATTGCCACGTCATCTGAAATGTGCCACGTAAGCGACACGTAAGCGACACGTAAGTCGTCCCGCAATTTTTATTACAAAATATTACTCGAATTATTTATTTGTGCATGATGCTTTCGTACTCGGCGAGTCCCGGTAGATTTTTTTTTGCATTTTTTGTTCATATGCGTGCATATCATGTACAAGTATGCAAATATGGGTACATGTAGGAGTCTACACCTTGACTTCTTCTCTTCTTTACGGTTTCGGACTTATACTATTCTACACTTATTAAACGACCGCACGAGGTATGCTTACGATTGGTCAACTACAAGACTTCGGTTTCGTAAATCTTAATAGTTATGCTTATGCTTTCAAGTGTATGCTTTCAATACACAATATACAGCGGATACGGCTCTTACTTTTTATGTTACAATTCTCAGTTCAGTTCATCTCTCCGAAACGGGTTACTCTTAGAGTTCTTATACATTCAGGAACTCTTTCCATAACTCAACTGTACTGAGTACTCCGTACAACAGGCTAGGCACCTCACATCAACATCATTCTGATCGGTCCTACTGTACTCCGTACTGAGTACTCTTGCGTTTTATACTTAGCCGTTTTTCTTGCTCTTGTGCTTGCCTCCTAGCACAACTCCCCCCCCCTTAGGGAAGGTCACGTCCACGCTGACCACGTCGGACCAGTAAAGTTTTTATACAGATCTTCTACTGTTGCTCTGAATGATTATACAGGTCTCAGCCGCCTGTTGTCTGGGATGACATTACACTTCCCAAGACACACCGCAATAAGGAGATCGACCTCTTAAGCACAAGGGTCGGCCTCTCACCGGTCTGCCATCTGCACTACCAGGCTCCCCCAAGGCTCAAGGTTTCACATCCATTACCACGCTCAAGGTTTTAAACCTCCCAACACGGTACACTTACAGGGGATGACAATAGGTTTGCCAATTACCTGACAGTTCTCGGGATGCCGGCCCGGAGGAAAGGTTTTAAACCTTCACCGCCTCCTCGGAGTGCTAGAGCTTTTACCCAGATCTCCAACTGCTGCCCGGTCGTGCCAGGTCCGGAGCCAATGCTCTCGTGAAATGGATTATACAGATTTCCACCTGTTGCCTGGTCGCGCCGAGGCTAGAGCCACTGCTCACTTGGATAGATTACCCAGGTTCTCACCTGCCGCTTGGTCATACCAAGGCTTAGAGCCACTGCTCAAATGGATTATACAGATTTCCACCTGTTGCCTGGCTGTGCCGAGGCTATGTCTCCAGGTGACCGTGGTGCAGTGATGGATGGCACAAAGCTCCCGTTCCCCAGCGTGATAGTTCTGCTCTGCGCTGGAGAACTGCCGGCTTTCAAAGGCCAAGGGCTGCAAGCCTCGTCCCTGATCCTGCATGAGTACACCCCCTAGTGCTACTCCACTGGCATCTGTCTGCACAAAGAAGGGTCTATGATTTGCTGTGCTGGCGCGCATGCGTGCTCCGCTTGTTGCTTATTCTTTGTATATCTAGTAGAAGGGGGTGATATGTGTTGCATCTCACCAGCCCAACGGGCTGGGAGTTGTTGGTTCAAAGCCAACTCACCCCGCTGAAATTTTGAGTTTCTCGTTCTATATGATGTTATGTGTATTCACTTTGTGCTAACAACGCAGTGGTTTTGGTCGCAGCGCGCATGGGGCGGCAGCAGTGAGGACATAACCGTCGCCACACTAGAGGGCACGCCCAAGTAAGTTTGCTGACACGTAATTTGTTGCGCATTGTCGCTGTTGTGCATTTTATCGTCAGTCTGGTTTGTTCTGTGATGCCTGTTTGTACTAACTCGGCCTGCTGCGTAACGCAACCGCAGATGTCGTCGGAACGGGCAACGCATGCGGAGTCAGTGGAAGCAGCCGATGAAGTCAGTGGAAGCAGCCACACTGCGGAATTTGCTGGTTGTGTTGTTTCGTAGCTAGGTGATAAATGTTGTGCAGTAACTTGGATAGGTAGCAAATTTTGATTAGAACACTTTTAAGTAAGTTTCAAGATATATGTTTAAACATGTTTGGCTTCCTACTCTGGGATCCCATGCTTTGCTTCACCTCCTGGGCCTGCCCACCGCATGCGTGCCTGAGTGACATGGTAGCGACTGCACAGTGCGTTCTGAGTTCAAACAGGTTACTGTGCAAGAATGCGACTAGGTAGCATACATAACGAAATATTCTAGTAGCAGTTCTTGTATGGATGAAAGCAACTACTCATGCCAACGATAACCTAAATAACACGTTAGCTAGTCATAGATAACCTGCAAGCATAATGGCTCAATGTTTTTGTTGGTCAACGGTTAGTAGTATTTATTTCGCAGATTTAATATGCACCTGATGCACTCTAAAATACCCTAATGCACTCGATATGTATATATTTCACCTTGTGGTTTATTAGTGTGCTTTAGAGTGAATTCGGAATGTACTCTAATGCATCCGAATGCACTCTAATCGGCAGATTTAATGTGCACCTAATGCACTCTAAAATACCCCAATGCACTCGATATGTACATATTTCACCTTATGGTTTATTAGTGTACTTTAGAGTGAATTTGGATTGTACTCTAATGCATCCGAATGTAATCCGTATCATCTCGTGGTATGGTAGGGTGCATTAGTATGATTTAAGGTGTCATTTGTATTGTACTCTAAATAAACACTAATATACTCTATCGCATGTTAAAATGTGGAAGCGATGGCATGCGCGGCTAGGGTGTAGTTAGGGTGTATTAGTGCGTGCATTAGTGCGTGTCTAGTTAGGATGTATTCGATTGCTCGATGGGTGCTATTTGGATATTATACATCCTAATGCACACTAGAATCACTTCCTAAATTGACACAATGCCCCCCAATATTTGAGATTGCACTCTAATATTTTAGGGTACCTATCCATATTAGAGTACGACTAGGGTACACCTAGTGTACGGGGAGCTTGTAGTGACACCGCCTCAAGCCGAACACCAGCGGTCAAGACGCTTTCGCCGCGCGTGATCACCTGGCAGTACCTGAAGAGGTGGTAGTGGACGGTCAGAAGGAAGCACATGTTGAGCGTATCCTTGCACGTCGGGTGCGGTCTGTTCGAGGAAAAGAGGTGGAAGAATGGAAAGTTCGCTGGACTGGCTACTCCAAAGCTCATGACCAATGGAGGACACGTGACAAACTCGAACGGGGAGGTCCACTTCAACAGCTTCGTGAATTCGAGCAAGCGAGGCTGCGCATGGAAGCACAAGTTCGCGACGAAGCCACTCGGCGACGTGAGCAACGTGGCCGTCACTCTGCTCAAGCTGGGATGACACTGGCTCACCTCATCACCAATCCCTGCGATGAACTGGACCAGCTCGAACAGATGGAACATGACACCCCTCTGCCGTGGGAACGTCAAGAATGCACGGAAGATGGGTCGTTGGCACTGGTGACAGAGCTACTGGCGATCCAGACGGAAGCAACCCGCATGCCCAGAATTCTTGTACTTTTCAGCGGCACCGGTTCAGTAGAAAGAGAATTCCTAAATTGCTTCCCCTCCGCTTCAGTGGTGACCCTCGACTCCGAACACATCTGGCATCCCACTCATGTGCAAGACATCCTACAGTGGGACTACAAACAATACCCGCCTGGATTCTTCGATTTTGGGCAAGCCCCCCCTGTAGACAGTACAGTCAAGCACGCACCACTGGAGGACCCCCTGATCTTCCCCAGGCTGACAAAATCGTGCGACGAACATTGCAGATCATCGACTACCTGGAGCCAAAACACTGGTTCATGGAAAACCCCAGAGGTCGCTTTCCCAACGCGTTGCGGCTCCGCCCCATGATGCGCCAGCTTCCTCCCCCGCTGGTGTGTACCTACTGCATGTACGGTACGCAGTACATGAAGCCCACCTGCATATGGACGAACTCAGCACCACCCACGCCCTTGCTACGCTGCACTGCTTCGACACCATGTGCGTGCAGATGGGCAACCGGTGCTCACCCAGAAACTGCTCAGCTGGGACCTCATCCGCAGCAGACTGGAGCGGGTCAATCCGCGAGCGTATATCCCGTACCAGCGCCCCTGCTGCGACAACTTTTCCGACATCTTCGCCTCCGCAAGACTGAAGACCCGCTTTAGATTCCAAGCGGCACCCTCCTCCATGAAAGTGGTGCCCTGGTAGCGGCAGGCAAGTTGTGCTCGAAGAGGAACCAGAGAACCTAAGAACTGGAAACAGAAAGGAACCAGAAAACCTAAGAACTGGAACTTAGATGGGTACCTTAGCGGAGTGATCCCAGGAGGTAGACCACTCCTAAGGGGGGGAGAGTTGTGCCCGGAGGCACAGCGTGAGCCGATATGCCTATGCGTCCGTATGTGTGTCATCGGGAGTAATCTGGGATTGGCACGATGACAGTGAAATTGGGCTTGAAATCACGATGAGAATGAGTACCAGATGTCCGGGGTATGACAGTACGACACTATGACACTATGACAGTATGACACTATAGTAGTATGACAGTACTGTGGGGTGGTCGTCGTGGCACTCAGTCAGACCCTCGAAGAATGGTCAGATTCGCATCGGGATCGGAAAGACAATGAAATCGAATATCAGATGTCGGGGCTATGACAGTATGACAGTATGACAGTATGATAGTACAGTAGTATGACAGTACTGTGTGGCAGTCATCGTGTCAGTCTGTCGACGTAACATCTGAATCGAGAATGACGAATCGGGATTATAAATGAGATCGGATCGGGAACTGAACGTTGAGCCGAAGTGTGACATCGGCTGCCGGGTGGTTGACCCTGCAACCTGAGTGACGAGTGAATAAGTAGAGCACTTGAGAAGTAGTGTTTAGCCTTCAGAACTCGGAACCGAATTATCGTTTGTACCTCAATCTGGCCCTGATCCAGTATATTATAAAATCCGAATTGTGTACCTTTGCACGTTCAATCAAAACATTATTCCGAGCATCTGTCGTACTGCCCACGGGCACACACACTCACCACCTAGCTAGGAGATCAGCGGAGGGCGGAGGTCCCAGTGGCGTTCCCCCAGACGGTGGCGCAGAAGAAGGAGAAGATGATGAAGATCAATCTGAACCTCCTCGTCGACCTCCTTCTGGACCCCCACAATATCCTCCTGGCGGATACAGTGGATCGCACCGAGGAAGGGCGATGCTGGTCACTGCGGATGGGTTGAGCCTGTGGACGCCTACGCCGCAGTGAAGATATCTTCCGTTGAGTATGGGAAAATGTAAAAATCGCAAAACATTTCATCAAATTTTTAGAAGTTTGCGCCAAATTGGTTCGGCCCCAAAGCAATTTCTCTTTCGGCCCCTCTTCGGCCCGGGCCTCATTTTGGCGACTCAGTTCGGCCCGGGGCCGGTCAATCGGGGTAAGATATCTTCCCTGCTACGCCGCCTGGGTATTCAGAATTCCAGTTTAACATGCCCACGGCCACTGGATTGGCATCCAAGGGGCCCTTCGGCGTCAACCTCTTCTACAAGGCCCTGATGTTGATCGGTATGCCCCTCACCGAGTACATCTCCGCTGGGGGGTTGATAACTGGTTCCCCCGCTTTACTTCTATCCCCCGCTGTCCCCACCTATGTTATGATGGTGAACAAGGACGCGGTGGACACGGTGTTACGCGAGTATCACCGCAGTCCTGGAGGAAGGGGGGTGATGTCACCAAGCTGGATGGAAATCCCAGACTGGCCCCTTGAAGAGCAGATCTCCATGCTGTATCGAGATTGCCTGGCAGCCTGGTTCGAGGTGCAGCGAAGTCAATGGTACGTAGACGAGTGCCGGAGAGAGAGGAACCTTCCGGCCTTGGAAGCTCCTGCGACGCCTCCATCCTCTTCGGCCGCGCCTTCCTCATCAATGGTCAGGGCGCCATCATTATCAGTGGCTCTGACCAATACGCCTATATTTAATGACCCGATGGTAACGCGTATTCCGGTGGCTACTGCGAACACTTCGACGACCTCATCGGCAGTAATACCACACGCAGAAGACTCATCTGTACCATCTGGAGTACAACCTGCTGGAGTCCCTCCTGCCCTTGCTGCTCCACCTGGGCTATCAAACATTGGAGTCCCCCCCGGTCTCTCTGTTCAATCTGGGATCAGCGCGGCTGCAGCGGGAACTTCTGCAGGAGGTTATGGACATTCCCTTCATTCAGGACCGCATGCGCCGCAACACCGGAGTCCCTATTTCGCAGGACCGGTTGCGCCACATCCTCACGCTCGTCCAGGCCTTTCCCCACACGCCCAGGTCTTTAGCCCTCGCCCTCCTGGACAAGGGGAACACGACCCTGGCGACAAGGCGGCCTACCTGGAGAGCAAGCAAGGTGCAGAACAACATTGACCGCCTCGTCGAAAAGCTGACCCGCTTCCCTTCCGCGGAAAAGCTGAGTAAAGAGAAGGCCATTTCTGAGTTGGAAACCTTTGCGAGGAATCTGCACAAGCTCCTCAACGAGAAGGTGGTACTAAGGGCGTTCTCTCAGGCGAGTTGCTATGCGGGAGAGGGGCGTCAATCTTCGATCGCAGAGGTGCTCTGGACAGTGACCGAGACTGCGTTGGGAACGGAACAGAAGGAGTACATGGAGAGAGCTGGTGGTGGTTCCGGAACATCAGAAGCTTGGCGTCTCCGGTACAGCGGCCCCGACGTATTTCTGGGGGATCTGGCTGTGAGCACCCTTCCGGTGGCGGAGCTGCAAACTCTTCGAGAAGACCTACAGATTGATCAGAAGAAAGATGAGTCCGCTGACGCCTACCACTCGCGTCTGACCAATCGCCACAAGTGTCCACTACCCGGCCTTGGGTACATCGGGATGTACCCAAGGTCACTTGTACATCCTTGGGTCGTGCATGCAAGATTTGTGTCCGATGGCCTTATGGTTGACAAGACATGTCCTCAAGACTTCCCTTCAGATATACAACCACTCGCTTTGAGCAATTTCGATCATTTGGGTGATTTTCATATGGTATCATGGTTGTCAATTTGCAGGTTTATAGTGGTTTGTAGTTAACAATTTTGCTGGGTACATACCTTGGGTACATCGACCTTTAGGTACATTTATGGATGGTGTAAAAGGTCAACTCAAAATTTGGAGACCTATGTTGAAAAGTTCACGAGCTGCGCTTTCTGGAGTGTCATGTCAAAAAGTGCATCCGACTTCGTCTTTACCGAGCAAAATGGCTTCAAAGTTCAGCAACGTTTCTTGATCACGAACGAAACATGTGGAAACAATTATTCAGCAAGGGGTATGGTCGCCATAGTGGTCCATGCCTATTCTACGAAAGGTGGGTTTACACACCGTAAGGACCCCTTACGGTGGGTTACCCAACCCTAAGTAAAACGATTATTTCAGCCCCTAAACTGATCCCCTGGTCATGTTCATGGTGGCAGGGTGACTTTAGACATTCCCAAGAGGCATCCGCGAAGAATTATATCGGATGTATCCGGGTTTGTTAACCTGAAAACACACACTCAAACCGGCAAAGCAATTATCGCATATAAATCGTGTCATATAGCGTAATAAACCGTCATACCACCCTCACTTCGCGTGACATTTTGAGGGTCAAGATGGCCTCGAATGAAAATTTTGACAAGACATTGCAGAAAGAGCAGCTCGAGAACTTGACAACATGGGTCTCCAAATTTCCAAAGGGCCATCGAGGAAGGCCACATATCTACCAATATACAAAATTATGTGGTAACCCACCGTAAGCATATATGATTGGAACCCGCTACACCCCCCCACTTCGCGAACGCATTACACACATGGGGCACATCGCATCCATCCATAGTATGTTCCTCGGCTTTCATTCAACTCATAAACTGTCTGAAAATTGATAGGTTTGACACCGTAGACCTCATAACGCCACCACTAGAGGCCGCCGAAAATTTCTCTTACGGCGGGTTAACCCACCGTAAGATCAGTAGAATAGGCATCCAGTGCGCGACCGTCCATGTCCCATCTTGAACATACGTGTCAAATGTTATATTTCCATCCTCGACGATGACTTGAGGCCAAAGTGCGGTGTCATGGATGTCAATATGGTGCATGATATGTCGAAAATGCTTGGGTACATGGGGATGTACCCAAGAAGGCTTGGGTACATCGCAATGTACCGCAGGGTAGTGGACACAAGACAGTGAACTTCATGGCGAAGGTCGTTCAAGGGTGCGTACAAGTCTCTGAGTCGGAGTTCTCATACATATTCTGGAGGGGCCTCACGTACACTGACAAGGTGGGCGAAGAGTTGCGAAGAATCAAACTGGACCTCTCCGAGCCGCATGTGTGGGAAGAGAAGATGAAGGAGGAGGCGACGCCCCGTGATGTTACTCAGGCGATCTTAAAAGTGCTGGAGATTGCCAAAAACATCGAGTCGCGCAAAGAGAAGAAGGCGGCTCAGGCTCAATCCAACAGGAGTGGAGAACGAACTGGCCGCTCATGGAATTCCCCTTCTACATCTCCGTCACCCTCCAGGTCCTTTTTCCGAAGCCGCTCTCGGGAGCCCCCTCGATTGATGGCGGCCACGCACGCTGAGCTCGCCGCAGCGCCGACCTCTGTTCGACCATCGCCCCCGGCCTCGACATATACAACAACCCTGACCTATCCGAAGCGAGTGAGAAACTGCTACGCGTGTCAAAGTCCCGACCATCTGGTGCGAGACTGTACGGACGCGGTGAAGTTGGCTGCGTGGAAGGCAAACGCACCCCCTCGGTTAGCTCGAAACCGAGAACAAGTGGCGGCGTTGTTCTGGGCGTTGTCGCGCAATGAGGACACTGAGTGGGCACCTGTCGAGCTAAAGGCGGAGATCGAGAGCTTGGCGGAGATGGATGGAGAGGCCGTGGAATCCTTGGCGGCCTTGGTAGGGTGCTGCGAGCAGCTAGCGGTTATTGGTGCGGAGTTGCGCAACTCCGAGAAAATCACCATCTCTGAGGAGGAAGGGTGATGAATCACCCTTCCCGGTGGCGACAAGCTCGCCACTGACTTTCAGCAGTAAGCTGAGAGTTTCACCTGAAGAAGGTGATTCTATGCCTCGGCACTTTGCAGTGTTGGGCACATGGATGTACAATAATGTGTACGCGCCCCTCTTGACGGAACAGTCACAGCGTTTACCCGCGTGGCAGTGGAGAAGTTAGGGGAGGTCGACCTCGATGGAGGCTCTGATGCAGCGGATCCGGAAACAGCTGCGACAGAAAGTATCTGCTGCTGACATACAGAAGGACCTGGACAAGGACCTTATTAATGGACGGCGGCGACGCAATATTCCAATTAGGTTCCTAAAGAGAAGGAGCAATCTGGATATGATGCGGTCAATGGCAGACCTACCTCTCGCACATCACGCTGCAGGGGGTGTGGTACCGGTATGTACCAGGAAATCAATGATCACATCACACGTTGATAACCTACTTCAGCGAGGTGTGGTGGATTTTGGTGAATTACATCGCAGCCGGAGTTTGACTGCTCTGGATTTGGCGATGCCTCTAGCTATCCTTTTAAGGTACGCTTGGGAAGAGTTGTCTATGGAAGAGCAACTACACGCTATGTCTCAGGAGACCTCCACTCCAAGAGGCAGCAGACAGTGGGAGTTGGAGGGGTGGAAGCGTGTGAGGAAAAGATATAAACCCGTCTCTGTGCGTGACGATTCTGGAACTCTACTGGTGCTAGAATCCTTACAATCTCCTGTGGCACGCCCATCAGCGGCGATATCTGATACGGGCAGGATACCAGGATCTGGGGGGGACATCCCTGGAATTCCTGATACGTGGTGTAGTTTATATCGAGTACACCGATTTCGAGAGATTCAGCAAGAAGCAGCCCCAGCCGCAGTTTATCAAGAGATGTTCGCGGAGGATATGCCTGAGGCACCGATTAATTCAGGTGATACTCCATCTGAAGGCGATGATTCTGGAGGGCCGGTAGGTGCTACAACCCCTCCATTGTCGGTACCGGAGGTTTCAGAATCTCCGATTAATACGCATGCATCAGCGGATGAACAGATGTCCACTCCCGATAACGACCTAAACTTCACGCAGCAAATGATGACAGCGGAAGATCAAGACTTGAAACCAGTTGCGGACCACAACGACGCTGCAACTACTGCTCATGTATCACCTTCAACCACCGTGGACGCGCAACTGTCCGTGTTGGATAGTCACCCTCTGGATGATGATGACCTTGGAGGGAGCCACCCATTGGATGATAATGAGGAAGATGATGATGACCCACTTAAATGTGAGCGGGTGTGCAGCGATGGTAGTGTACGCTGGGGATCCACTGAATACTTGGCTTCTGCACAAGATCCAGATGGACCCCTACTTCTGGTATTCTTCGCGTACTTGAAGGGACATCGTGTCAAGGTGCTGGTGGATTCTGGAGCTTCAGATATATTCGTATCTGAAGACTGCGCCAGACGCTGTAAGTTGACTATACGCGAAGTGGACCCGCTATGCGTGTGACTCTGGCGGATGGCTCAGTCAAGACGACTGGTCATGTGGCTTATTCTAAGTTCACTGCCAGCAGGACCACGACAGGGACCTATACTGAGCAATATATGGCTATGCGGGTGCTACCCCTGGGCATCGCCGTGGACACGGTGTTGGGAGGGAAGTGGCTACGCAGCTTATCTCCCATTCCGCTGGATGGACTATGATGGCAATGGTGCAGTGTCCTTTTCTAACAAAAGGAAAGGAGGCGGTGCAGAGAGGGTTACCATTTCCGGGTGTAATCCTGGAATCAGTGCTGCCCCTGGAGGAAGGAAGGGGAAGCGACGAGGAGATGTGGATTGTGCGGGGCTGATCACATGACACCCCGACAGTGACGCGCCATAGCACTTCGGTATCAACCGAATCGGTTATTTTCGCCGGAAAATGTGGTGTTAGGAAACCCGCGAACGCAGCATTCCCGCGGGCACCGGGCAGCCCCGTTCTCGCGGGATGTTACATTTCTGCCACATCGGATTTGTACAATTTGTTCGTAGAAATGTTTTTTTTCATATTTGAAAGCTGCAGACTGCGTGCTTCATTGACTTGTAAGTTCCCGTGCTCTACAGCCCGTAGCGACCTCGAATATGTTTTTGCTAGTGTAAAGTTTCCTATGTTGAGCCGTAGATAGAGCGTGAACGGATACGTAAAGTAGTCGGAAGCTCATCGGAAATTCGCGTTTTAACGGGTTTTAAAAAACTCCTCCGTTTCGGAATTTGCGTTACGTGTCTCTAAGTGGGTGGTTATTATCTTTCAGGAAAATCACCGTATTTTACAGGCGCGGCGCGGAAATTGTATACCCTAAGCCTTGGCCCGTTTCTACCTGAGTGCGTGCTCGAAATGAGGACTGCTATCTGTCATTATTTTCCGAAGTGTCCCTGAAAGTGTTCCAAGTTCGGGGACCCCGTAATATCTGGTGATAACCTGTATTTAAGCGTTGATTTCAACGCGCTGTCAGCTTTTAATTGTGCGCCTTCCCCGTTGTGTGATGAGCACTTGTTCGCTGAAATGCTGATGCTGTTTAGTGCCGCAGGAAAACGTGAACACTTTCGACGTGCTTGGGTTGGGAAAAAAGTGCTGGTGACCGCTTCAGGTGCATAGAATTATACGCATATCGCGTCCCAAAATATTTTATGGTGGTGCCCTTTTGCACTTTGGCCGGCATCGCATCAGCATCGATCTGGACTGTCATTTGGACACAGCACAGTGGCCTGATAAGAAGTAGAGTGAATAAGCATATGTGTTGCGTATTTTTCTCGGCGGGCTAGCCCCAGAACGTTGCTTACTACCGTGGTGTGGATGCGGTTTTTGACTTCGATCACTTCCATCCCCCCTTAGAAGATCTACTGCTGAGCTGGAACGCGTTCCGCTCGGCGGTCTAGCGAAACAAAATAGATAGTGTGTAGTATATTTGACAACACTCCAAAGTTTCAGCTGGAATAGGTTTGCTTCCGCATAGATAGTCTCATTCCCGGTTACGGTTTGGGTTTGGTAAAAACTCTGAATTGCCGTCGGCCGGAATACGTAACATCCAGACTGAGCTCGGATGCTGCGTACGGACCATATATTGGCCCGAAACTTTGCATAGTGTCTGAGGTGTATGTTTTGAGTATTTTTTTAACGCGCAAGTCCCTGAGTGTTGATGGATGCCGTGGTTTGCTTGTGTTTTTTGACAGGTGCCGTGGCGCACGTCCAACCCTTCTGAAGATACCCAGTTGAGCAGGAACGCACTTTGCTGGGCGGTCAAGCGAAGCGGTTTAGATAGGTAGCGAAACAACATAGATAGGTTAAGCATATTTCACGGTTACAGCTTGAATAGACTTGCACAGGCATAGGCATTCGCATGCCCTCTTTCGGTCTGGTTTCGGCAAAAGTCTTGATTCACCGTCGATCGGAATAGAATCGGACTTGAGCTTGTTTGCTAGGTGTTGACCATGAGATACCCAGAAACTTTGTATAATGTCTTGGGTGTATGCTTTGGATACTTTTTTGACGGGGAAGTCTCTAAGTGTTGCCCGCTGCCGTGGCGTGGTTCTGCTTTTTGGCAGGGACTGCGGCACACTCAGAAAATCCTCAGATGAGCTGGATTCCGTTTTGCTTAGAGGTCATGCAAAACAGATAGCTAGTCCTGTGTACTAGGTGCACTTTAAGTGTTCTTTGAGTGGGTAGTCCGGGGAGCTTGGATCTCTCGGCTTCGGTCAGAACCCGAACCCACTACTGCGCGATAATCCTGCTCCTGCATTCATTATAGCATCCCGTGCGTATGTATCTTTTTGCACAGATTGTTACCAATAGCCCTGCGGTTTGAACGTATTTTTATTCTTATTATTATTGCTCCCCATAGTGTCGGAGTGAAGAAAGTAAAGGTGAATTGTAACTTCGGAGTGTTCCTGAATAGTCTTGCTTCATGCCCTCCCAGTGTTAAAAAAGTACGGGAATTGCCACATATTGGCTTGGAATCTTGAGTTGCCAATTCAGCATATCTGACTCTCGAACTTAACCTAACAATAAAAATTGATATGCTACATAAATGTGAACCCTTATTATGCATATACCCACTCAATAGTGTCTGCACCTTCATAATAATGGTTGTGCGCGGGAAATACCTACCTATTTTCAAGCAGCAAAAACAGTGTAATAACCATAGAATCCGGCAAAACTGACATCACCATGCGAAAGAGTACTATCGAAAATGGTACAGAGCACTTCATAAGGACCATATGTGTGTAATGCACGAACAATAACCATGAAAAACCCTAAGTGCTATGAAACCCTAAGTGTTGGGGTGCCATGTGATTGACGAGGTGTTCCTCACTGCGGTGCAGTTGAAGAAACATCTAATGGCCGCGGAAACGCGAAGACTCGCGGGAGACGCTTCTTCAATGCCCGCGTGGTTGATGATGGCTGCGAGGACCACCACCGGAGAGCCGGGTTTCAAGGTGGAAGCTGAGAATTTGGCCGTTGAGAAGGAGGACATCTCGAAGATTCCTACCGGCGCCAACGATAAACCGAAGAAGAACCCTGTATCGCAGCAGGACTCGCAAGATGCGGATGCCACTGCAGCGTGGAAGAAGAAGTTCAAGGACCTCTTCGACGAGTTTGAGCAGGAGCTGCGGGACTTTTTACCTTCTGGATTGGAAAACCTTCGGCACGCTGACGAAGATCAGGCGAAGATTAACCTCATCAAGCCGGACAGAGAAGGAGGACCTCCCTGTAGAAGACCTTACAAGATGTCTGTGGAGGAGTTGCGTCAACTACGAGAACGCATTGAACAACTGGTGGAGAAAGGATATATACGACCATCATCGAGTCCGTATGCGGCTCCTTGTTTAATGGTACCCAAGCCAGGACAGCCCCATATCCTTAGGCTGGTGTGTGATTTCAGGCAACTGAATTCACAAACAATTCGAGACCGGTATCCTCTACCTGATATTCAAATGATGTTTGACGAGATGCAGGGAGCTACCCATTTCTCCACCTTAGACGCTGTAGACGGGTTCTGGCAAGTACCTATGGCACCTGAGGACGTGGACCGGAGAGCGAGAACTGGGTGCTCTACATCATTGGTGTACAGTGACGTGGAGACATTATTTGATTTTCACGGAGTTCAAGCTTCAAGGTGATCACCGCCCATTAGAGTGGTTAATGGAGCCGGAGCGTGAGCTATCTCGGCGACAGGCGAGATGGTACATGGACTTGGTGGAGGTGGGTGTTCCCCGTATGGAATATGTGAAGGGGGCTCTGTTGCTGGTACCAGACGCCTTGTCTCGCCGACCTGACTATGTGGCCAAGTCGCCACGAGAGGGGTTGAAGGAGGCGGGGGTACTGGACGACAAATCCGATTTACCCAAGACTTCGCTCGCTGCGATGCAGTGTCGACATCGGATCCGGTCAGACCTTGCCAAGTTAGCTCGGCATCGTTGCCTTGTAATCGGTGTCGGGGTCGGTGCAGGCCTTCGGCCCGCACTTGTAGGCGGTGCCAAGGCCGGTGCAGGCCTTCGGCCTGCCTTGACAGTGCCGGTTCAGGCCTTCGACCCGCACTTGTAGGCGGTGCCAAGGCCGGTGCAGGCCTTCGGCCCGCACTTGTAGGCGGTGCCAAGGCCGGTGCAGGCCTTCGGCCTGCCTTGCCAGTGTCGGCGCAGGCCTTCGGCGTGCCTTGCCAGTGTCGGCGCAAGCCCGTTAGAGGCTATCGCATGCATGCCCGTAAGAGGCGTGTGACAGGCCCGTGGGAGGCGTGTGATGACAGGGCCATGCGCCATGGGAGGCTGTCGCAGGCCCGTGAGATGCCGTCGCATACCCGTGGGCGAGGTTGTCGGAGGCCCGTGGGAGGCCGTCGCAGGCCCCGCCGTTAGAGACTGTCGCAGACCCGCGGGAGGCTGTCGTAGGCGTGTGGCGCCGTGGGAGGCCGTCGCAGACCCGTGGAAGGCCGTCGCAGGCCTGTGGAAGGCCATCGCAGGCCCGTGGGAGGCTCGTGGGAGGCTGTTGCAAGCCCGTGGGGGGCTGTCGCAAGCCCGTGGGCGGCCACAGTAAGTCGCGGTCTATAAGAAATGGCACCTACAAGAAACCAGTCGCTAGTTTTCTGTCCAAAAGTTAAGAAACACCGTAAGAAACCACCCGCTAGTTTTTCCATGGGAGACGTCTTGAAAATCCTCCGATTAAGAAAAAACTTACGCTAGATTCATCAACCTAATGGGTATATATCAAGGTATGTCTTACGCGAGGTCGACTTTACACAAAACTTCTGATTTTCTAGATCGTGAGATATAAGCGATTTAAGTTTCCGCTTATGTATGGTAACTTGTCACAACTATAGACACGCCCAACCCTGGGGCCGGGGGGGGGCCCCCTCGCAGCCCCGACAAAGGCCTTCCCTCCCCTTTGCGCTCTCAGCTTCGCCACTTCCCTGCCACCTCCCAGACAGTCATTCCCACGCCCGCGCCCAGTTGTCACCATTTTCCCCCACTCCGCAACATCGCTTTTCCCCAATTTCACGCTCAGATACCACAATTTATACCAGCCACACCGCCGCCCCAATTTCACGCTCAGATACCACAAGCATTTATACCAGCCAAACCACCGCCCCAATTTCACGCTCGGATACCACCGGCATTTATACCGGCCACACCGCCGCCCCAATTTCACGCTCGGATACCACAAGCATTTATACCCAAACCACCGTCCCAATTTCACGCTCGGGATAGCCACTGCATTTATACCAGCCACACCACCGTCCCAACTTCACGCTCAGATACCACCAGCATTTATAACCAGCCACACCACCGCCCCAATTTCACGCTCAGATACCACCAGCAACCCACGTCAGCCCAATGTAAATCTTGCTTCAGCAAACCACCAGGAAAGCAGATGCCAGCACCTACGTCCAAGGGCGAGCCTTCCTGACTGCCACCTTTACAGGAGTAAACCTCACAGTCACATCCCCTGTCGCGAGTCGAAACTCCGTGAAACCCGCGATCAGTACGGCGCCCCCCAGACCACCCCTTCCTCATAATCAGTTATTTGCATGATGACGCTGGTCACGCATCTCAATTACACCCAAAACACGCCAACGCAGTACAGTACGATGCGTCACGACAACAGCACCATCGCACAGCAGCCACGGGCACCACCCATGGCGTATCAGCCGTTACATCTACCCAAAACACCCCAGTCAGTTATTCAGCAGCACGACAGCCACGTCACCACGTACGACACCAACGCCAAACTCGAGCTACATTCGCCCTGACCCATTTCCTGTTCTACAAAATGCTTTCTCTCTGAACTGCCCCTGCTCGCACAACCGGGGCAACAGTCCGCCGGGCGTGGCGCGGCTCCCGCCGGGCCTGGCTGAGCCCATCTACGGCCTCGTGAAGATCAAGGAACATCACAGGCACCACAGCGCCTCGTCCGCGCCACGTGGACGAAATCTCCTACTCGCCGCACCGGATCACCGCTGGCACCTGCAACACCGACGGGTACAGACGCGAAGCACTGCACCGCGCCCCAAGCGCAGACGTTCACGGCAACTCGACATGGACGCACCACATGTGACACCACGTCACAACAGCAGCCATCATCAGAATGTAGTAGCTCAAGAGTCACCAACGGGATGTAGCATTTGGCGACAGTTCAAATGAAGAAGCAGATCGCTGATTGGAGAAGGCGAAACATCGCGAACCGAGAAGTCACAAAACGCCTAGCTGCAGCTGTAGGAAAAGAGCTTTAAAAGAGAATAGAAACGATTTCAAAACATTCTGCAGATAACACTGAACCTTTCAAAATCATCTTGGCCTTGCGTAAATTTGTATCGAATATTTATATTTCCTCGCTGAATTTACAGCGACTCTGCAAATTCCCACGCACTAAGCGCCTGTTTGAATCAGCCAGGGACAGTTCGTCTGACACGCGCTCCTCACTTAGCGCATAGCCTGAATTCAGTACCCCCGAACCCGCAACCCCGCTCGCGCGACCACACCGGTTAGGCGTAGATCCACACTCGCATAACGAGAGGCGAATCCGCAGCGCTAGAGGCCACAGCTCCACGCAGTTGAGGTAAGCCCGAGACGCCGTGTGCTGAGCGTACGCTTTTCGGGTTTTCTTGCAAAGAACGGACAGTCGTGCAGGGACCCGATATGCACCTAAGAAGTCTGGAGCACCTCTGAATTCACCGCACGACAACAAAACAGGCGCGCGAAAAGTGTACCCTGAATTCATGCTTGTGTGCGTGCGTTTGCGGTATGTGTGCGGGCCGCAGCTCAGCTTTAGCTCCACTCACTAACGCCGCTGCTGCTGCCTTCTACGTGTTCGTACGAAGGCATCGTCTTCGTCGTTTACGACTACTTTTCTTTACCAAGTTCCTTAGGGAATTCTCAGGTGAGGCGCGATAGTCCGCACTCCTGTGAATTCCCACCCTAGGAGTGTTGAGAAGGTGCACGGCGACGCCGAGACGGCCAGCGGCTTTCCGCTTCAAAAACTTGAATTCAGCTCAAACTTGGAAATTCAGCACGCTCGGCTAAGCTCGACCGCTTCTGACGACGTCACCGCTCAACACTCCTGACGACTTTTCAAACTCCCGAGAGTCAACGGCTCTTTTGCTCGGACCCCGCTGCGACCGTTGTCAAGTGTGCATTCACGCGCGCTCCGGCTGTATGAACGCAGAGTGGATTCACCACACTCCTTTGCTGCTTGGACACCATGAATTCCGAAACTTTGCCCGACTGTGTTCTTTCGCTGTTGTGGTCTGAGCCGACCCCACGAATTCAGCGCCGACTGCCGCCACCTTCTTTGGGCATCCCCACTCGGGCTGGTTGGCCCAACGCAGGGGCTTAATTCAACCTTTTCAACCAGCCCGAGCGAGTTGCGAGGTTGGTATCTGCTGACTGCTGGACCTTGGTATCCCTTTTGGAGTCGGGCCCAGCAGCCCGTTTGGCCGACGTTGCGTGGTTCTCGAGCTGGAGTTGCCCCTTTTCGCCTTCCCCTTCAGGACTCCGCTCTGACCCGGCACCTTTTCGTCAGGTTGCCTGTCAAGACCCTTGGGGATGCTCACCAGTCCCGTGCACTTTTGACACTCCCAGAAGGGGGCCTTTTTCACAACTTTGCCCTGTTTCCTGAACCTTTCACGTTCCATTGATTTTGAAAACCTCTCTGAGCTATCTGCAGAATCTCACCCTGTCGCTTGCCCGAGGCAGCTCTGACGCTCAAGTTGGGAGTTCCCGCCGCGCGCCGCGCCTGAGTAGCATGACCCACCAGCGCCGCATCAACGAGCTGTTTCGTCGCACGCTCTGCCGGCGAAGCCCCGCGCCCTGCTTGAACGCCTGCGTCATGTGCCTGACCCCTGTCCCCACGTGGCAGCATTGCGCGTCTCACGTCCTGCGGTGTCCCTGCTTGAAGGAACGGCGCATTTGCCACTCGCGCTGCCTGTCCACGTGGCTGACACACAATAGCTCGTGCCCACTCTGCCGACGGCCCCCGCGACTCCGCCAGACGCTCATTTCGGAGCACTTCGCCCTTCACCCCGTGACTTGGGCCATTCAGGACTTTTGACACCCCGGTGGCAGCATTGACGCGCAGCGTCAGCAGAGCCGTTCGCGCCTTGCCCGTTTGGCGCGTCGCCTGAAATGCTCGATTCGCTGCAATGCGCCTGGCGCCTGAAACACGTGTATCACCCAAAGCGCCGATTCGCCTGAAATGTGCGCATCGCCTGAAATGTGCGCATCGCCGCCTGAAATGTGCGCATCGCCTGAAATGTGCGCATCGCCTGAAACGCGCGCATCGCCTGAAATGTGCGCATCGCCTGAAATGCGCGCATCGCCTGAAACGTGCGCATCGCATGAAATGTGCGCAACGCTTGAAATGCTCGATTTGCTGCAATGCGCCTGTCGCCTGAAACACGAGCATCGCCTGAAACGCTCGATTTGCCGCAATGCGCCGATTGCCTGAAACCCGTGTGTCACCCGAAATGCGCACACCGCCTTTCCCCCCCCCTTTACAGAACAGACAGCCGCGTGACAGTGGCCAAGAATTCCACGTGACAGTGGAACACCACTCCTGAAGATTTCAGGACGACCGCGTGACAGTGGTCCCAACAGCCAGCCGCGTGACAGTGGCCGAGAATTCCACGTGACAGTGGAACACCACTCCTGAAGATTTCAGGACGACCGCGTGACAGTGGTCCCAACAGCCAGCCGCGTGACAGTGGCCGAGAATTCCACGTGACAGTGGAACACCACTCCTGAAGATTTCAGGACGACCGCGTGACAGTGGTCCCAACAGCCAGCCGCGTGACAGTGGCCAAGAATTCCACGTGACAGTGGAACACCACTCCTGAAAATTTCAGGACGACCGCGTGACAGTGGTCCCAACAGCCAGCCGCGTGACAGTGGCCGAGAGTTCCACGTGACAGTGGAATACCACTCCTGAACATTT
>LGRX02028800.1:0-23865 GCA_001247695.2 Cymbomonas tetramitiformis | reverse complement strand
CGCCTGAAATGTGCGCATCGCCTGAAATGTGCGCATCGCCCGAAATGCGCGCACCGCATGAAATGTGCGCATCGCCTGAAATGTGCGCATCGCCTGGAATGCGCGCATCGCCTGAAACGTGCGCATCGCATGAAATGTGCGCAACGCTTGAAATGCTCGATTTGCTGCAATGCGCCTGTCGCCTGAAACACGAGCATCGCCTGAAACGCTCGATTTGCCGCAATGCGCCGATTGCCTGAAACCCGTGTGTCACCCGAAATGCGCACACCGCCTTTCCCCCCCCCTTTACAGAACAGACAGCCGCGTGACAGTGGCCAAGAATTCCACGTGACAGTGGAACACCACTCCTGAAGATTTCAGGACGACCGCGTGACAGTGGTCCCAACAGCCAGCCGCGTGACAGTGGCCGAGAATTCCACGTGACAGTGGAACACCACTCCTGAAGATTTCAGGACGACCGCGTGACAGTGGTCCCAACAGCCAGCCGCGTGACAGTGGCCGAGAATTCCACGTGACAGTGGAACACCACTCCTGAAGATTTCAGGACGACCGCGTGACAGTGGTCCCAACAGCCAGCCGCGTGACAGTGGCCGAGAATTCCACGTGACAGTGGAACACCACTCCTGAAGATTTCAGGACGACCGCGTGACAGTGGTCCCAACAGCCAGCCGCGTGACAGTGGCCGAGAATTCCACGTGACAGTGGAACACCACTCCTGAAGATTTCAGGACGACCGCGTGACAGTGGTCCCAACAGCCAGCCGCGTGACAGTGGCCGAGAATTCCACGTGACAGTGGAATACCACTCCTGAACATTTCAGGATCTTGATTAGTGACGGCAGCCAACTCTTGCAACCGCATAACAAGTGGGGCTGCCGTTCCCCACGCCCCCTGCTTAAGGGGTGAGGTCTGCGTGTACAGGCGTCAAACCATCAACATGTCCTCCAAACCAAAATCACTACCAGTCGTCACCAAGGCCAACATGTCCGACGGCGATTTCACCGGTCTGGCCCATGAGCTCAGTGCCTTCGTCAGCAACCTCGTGTTCGAAAAGAACGCGAACCGCGACGATGAGCTCACGCGCGCCGAGATCAACAAACTCAAGGGCAAACTGTTCGGCTCCTTGCCCGCTATCTTCAACAGCACGGAGGCCGCCACCCGCGTCATCAGTCGGTTCGTGCTGACGCCAAACAGCGAAAGCAAGACGCTGCCTCAGCTGATCATGGAGGAGACCGAATCGTACCCGCCACAGACTGGATACATGTGCGAGCCCATCACGTTTCCCCGGGAAGACCACTTCCAGGTGCTGACCGGCCAGGACATCGACTGGGACGCCGCATGGCGCGTGCTCTTCTTCCTGCTGAGGCTGAAGTGCGCCGATCTGTCAGCCGAGGCCGCCCAGGACGAGATCAAAAACTTGAAGATGTTGGCTGGTGAAGACCCGAACGCCCTCAGGGACCGCCTGGTGGGGCTCATGGAGCGGGTCAACTTGCCCCACGATTCCACTTCCAAGGTAATCAGCCTGCAGACGGCCGGTCTGTTTATGCTTCAAGCCCTGCCCGAGCACCTCGCGGGCATCGTCCGAGAACGATTCAGCAAGTCCATGAACGTGACCAACGAGCACACGCTCACCGAGGTGACCGACGTGGCGCAAGACGTGCACACCAAGCTGAAGAGTCTGGAAACGAAGATCATGAAGGCCAACCTCGAGCAGGAGAACCTGATCCAGTACGTGGGGGCATACGCGGAGGGACCCACCAAGTCCACCTTGGCCAACATGCTGATCACCGGCCAGCACAAGCACAACTTTGGTGTGCCGACGCCGCCGCTGATCCCACCGCGCACCTCCACCACCAGGAGCGACAGCACCCGCCCACGCTTGCCAGCCCCGCGGTCCGCAGGCAGCAACTTCGACCCATCCGGCCTCAACCCCGCGGGGCGGAAACTCCTTGGGCAGCTCACGCTCCCGGCCCCAGCATCCTCCTTCAGCACGGAGCCCGCAGCAGCCACGACCCGCACGGTGACCGGTGTGTGCAGCGAGAACCTCGGTGGGCCCAACGACAACGACTGCACCTTCTGCCACCAACCCCTGCACCTTTTCCATCACCCACGCTGCCCTGCCACATAAGCGGCAAAACTACCTTATATGACGCCTGGGTCAACCAGGGTAAGATGCCCAGCGCTTTACGACACCTGACGAACCAGCTGATCGTGAACTATGATCGCGTCGCCAAGGGCCAAAACCCGCTGACCAAGACGGAGTTCGACCGGCAGTACGGCGGCAAGGAGAGCAACCCCCGCTCCACCAACCACGCTGCCCCCACTGGCGACGCCCCCACATGGCACGCCCAGTCCTACGACTACCACAGCGTGCCACCCCCCGCGCGACTGCCCCCGGGGCTGCACGTTCACGCACGGCACACCCACCACGCTGGGCAGCACAGCTCCAGCGATACCCCGCCCAACGACGCAGCACCAGCGGACACCATCGTGCACTTCCACTCGTACGCTGCCCTCATGAAGCACGGCAACCCCTTTCTGAGGGGCACACCTGACCCCACCGCCAACGCGACCCCCGCTCCCCACGACGAGGGAGCGCCGCAGGCGCCCGATCATCACGAAGACCCCGTCAGCCCCACTCCAACCCACTACTGGTATTCCCCTGCCAGCCCTGCACCCGACAGCCCCCCTCACTCACCCAGGAGGCCAGGCCCGGACAGCCCTCCATATTCCCCCACCAGCCCTTCATTGTCACCCACCAGCCCCCCATATTCTCCCGACAGCCCAGCCCCTGACAACATCCCTGAACACTACCCCGACCGCTACCCCGAGGATTATCCCAGCAGTCCCAAGAGCCCCTCTCCATCACCCGACAGCCCCGTCATCACGCGGCATCTGGTCACCCAGGCTCCAGACAGCCCGCCACCCTCGCCTCCCCTCGATAACGACATTGCCGACGCTATGTCGCCACCGACCTTGACGCAAGAACGGCGCGTGGCGGGTGAGAAGGCTGCCCTGTCTAACGCCCTACGCCGCCATGTTCCCTCCGGCGACGCCCCCGTGAACACCTTTGATATCGCATACGCAGTCATTCACTTCGAGTGGCCGGAGTACCCCATGGGACCCGACGGCAAGCCAATGAGAATTGGCAACACCCAAGTATGCCACTACGACTTGGCCCACGACCAGCACGGACTCCCAACATGCTGCATGTCACACCGCGAGCGCCCCGAAAACTGGCTACCACCCAGCGGCGTCATCGACCTCGTGAGCAGCGACGACGACCATGACGATGATGAGGACGACGACTGCCCGGGCATGGAGTCGGGGGATGACAGCGACGACGACGAAATTCCCCTCGACTACGACACCGAAGGCTACGACGAGAGCACAACCAACGATGGCGCATCAGATTCTCCCACGGCACCCTACCAGGAGGCACTGCACCCCATCCACCACCACTCCTACATGGCCCGCAGCATGGTTAACCACCGCCACATCCCTGCGTCATTCCGCCGCATGGGCAGCCCGCCGCCCCCCACACCCGCAGCTCCCGCCGTCGTACGAGGCCGAGAGGAACACATCCCCGATCAAACCCCCGCCGCTGCCGCGATGGTGCTCATGAAGACCAACGATTGGATTGAGGAGGACCACGACAACCCCCCTCAGAGCCTCTCCGCGGCCCTGTCCACCACCACCGCCAACCACCAGCAAGTACCCCCGGCGGAGCTGCAGCGCCTTACCACCAAGGCGTTCGAGGAGATGAGCCCGGACATGAACAAGTGGTTCACACGCACGGCTGTGTGTTACACCCTCTGCAACGACGACCCGAAGAAATCCATCCTCGTCATGAGCCAGCGCACGGGGCAGTATTTAACCTTGTCCGTCATGATCGTGGACACCGGCTCAATGCTGTTCGTGATGAACAAGGTGCACCAGGAGACCCTGGGCCTCAAGGTGCACTCCAGCACGGCCACCGTGGACACCAGCATGGGCAGCGGTGGGGCATGGGCAGCAGCGCTCAGCACCATCAAGAGAATAGCACGATTGGAGGCATCCGAGCTGCGGCAGCTGTACGGGCCTGGCGCCACAGCCTCGCTTGTGCAAGCGGCACACCAGTCCCCACCAGAATGCTGCGGCCAACGACCCCACGACAAGACCGGGCTAGGCGCCGCCCCAAGCGATGGCACCACCACAGCACACAACCCAACAAACTCCCTCAGCACCCCCATACAGTTCGTACCCGCCAGAAGCCCCGTGCCCTCACTCCACACCGACTCCCAGCACCAATCCCGCTCTCCGCGACCCAGCCTCCCCAGCGAAAAGGTGGCACGAACCCTCAGCGCGGCGGCAGAGGCCCGCGAACCGACAGAACCCTACGACGACGAAGCAATGCTGCGGTGGCTGAAAGGCGAACGCCCCGACGACCCCGACATCCTCGCAGCTGCCAGCAAACGAGCACAGCACTACGCGCTCGAAGGAGAATCCCTGATCCGCATCCTGCCCAACGGGGCAAGGCGACCTGTGCCACCAGTGGACCAGCGAGACCGCATTGTGAAGCAAATGCATGAACGGTGTGGGCACTTCGGGCGCCGCCGCACCGCAGCCATGGTGAGAGACGCATTCTACTGGCCCAAGCTGTACGACACCTGCTCCGACGTCGTCAGCAAGTGCGACGCTTGCGCCCGTTACCGCACCACCTTCGACAAGCACGCCCCTCACCTAAACCCCCTGGAAGTCAAGGGCATGTACTACCGCTTCTCCACCGATCTGGCCAAAATGCCCCGCAAAGCCAAGAACAACTATCAGTACGTCATGGTGGTCGTGGAGCACTTCACCAAGTATGTCTGCCTCATCCCACTGCACACCAAGGAACCGGTGGAGACCGCTCAGGCATTTGCCCTCCACGTCATAGCCAGGTTCGGGTGCCCGGCAGAAGTGGTGACCGACAACGGCGGCGAGTGGGAAAAGGAATTTGCCCAGCTGCTCAAGGATAATCTGATCGACCACCGCACTACTTCGCAATCCCATCCCCAGAGCAACGGCCTCAGCGAGCGCATCGTCCAGATGACCAAAGCCGCCCTCACCAAGGCGTGCAAGCAGGCTGGATCCATCGACCGGTGGGATTCGTTCCTTCCTTGGATTATGCTGGGATATAACGCCACGCCGCAGGAGTCCACACGCCTCGCACCATATGAGCTCGTATACGCCCAGCGCCCAACGCTACCCCCGGCCATCAAGGAGCGCCTCAGCCAACCTCTGGAGTCCTGCATGGACGCGGACGCCATGGCGGCCAGCTACCTCGAACGCGCCGAGTATGTCAAAAGGGCCACCATCATGGCCGGCAGCAACATCGCCATAGCCCAGCACCGCCAGACCGAGCGATACGCACAAGTGCGCTCAGGAAAGTACCTGCCCAAGCAATTCAACTTCCGCGTGGGCGACTTCGTGTTCCTGAAGCGCAGTGTAAGTCACGGCCTGCAGCTCCACACGCGCGACCCTATACTTCAAATCAAAGAGCTGCCTGACGACGGCACTGCCGTGCTACAAGGCCGATGCGGCAGCACATGCAACGCGCACTGCTCGCAAATAGCCATCTGCCATTTGCCCGACGTCGACCCCACCATCACCTACAATCTGGACGACAACGAGGACGCGCGCTGCCAAGTGTGCAAAAAGGCTGATCGCCCCGCCAGCATCCTTCTCTGCGACGACTGCAATCAAGGCTATCACCTGGGGTGCTTGCAGCCCAAACTGACTCGAGTCCCCAACGAAGAGTTCTGGTACTGCCCCCGCTGCCTAGGCCTGCTGCCGGACGACGACCTCTCCCCACAATACCTCACTGCCTACGAAAACAGGGGCAAACAGCTAGACGGAAAGCGCGCATTGAAGGTTATCGACGGTAAGCCTTACGAGGGCACCATACGGTGGCTGGGAGCCGCAGAACGCCCCTACGCACTTAAATGCGAATACGACGACGGGGACTCCGAGACCTTCACGCTGGCAGAACTGCAGCAGTACCTGCTGCCTGACAACGCAACGGCCCCGCAGAAGCAGGCAGTGGCCCAGCCCCAGCTCGCCGCAGAGCACGCCCTACACACCGCATTGGCAGCCATCCCAAAAATCACACCCAGCTCAACCATCCTGCCCACGCCCTTTGACAGCCTTCCCAGCACCTGGGACCTCGGCGACAGACAGAACATGCTGCGCGCCACGGCTACCCTCCTACCTGGTCATTGGGACCCCGCCCACATCACCAAGCTCACCCAGCACATACGCCAACAAGCCCAAGAATTAGTGGACTTCGCCGCTGCCAACCCCAACACGGTCAGACACCGTCACCCGATGACCAACGCGGAATGCCAGCACACCAGCGCCAAGCAATGGGGAACACAACTAGTGGTCACCACCCCCTCCGAAATCGAACAGCTGGCAACTCACGTCGCCTGGCATCCCGCCGACAAAGTGTGGGACCCCTATGCCGGCACGGGCGCCATCGAAGCAGCCCTGCGTCCCCGCGGCATCACCCGCAAGTGGGCGATTCTTCACAGGTGTAGGGGGCACAGGCTCCTCAGGGCCGTCGCTGAAGGGAAGCGCCCTCCTCGTGTCGATCCCAGCCGGAACCGGAGTGGTGAATCCATCAGAAGGATCCACGGCAGCCATGGCAACCGAAAGCGAAGCACCGAAGGGATGAAACCCTAACGATAAGGGTGAGCCCCCTTCAAGGAAGGGGCCAGATCCAAGATAAATTCAAAATCTGCTCCGATGCCCACGAAACTCGGTAACACGGCCGGTAATGGCGAAGTAAAAACACCCTCCAAAGGAAAATGTCTGAGTCCAAGTAGAACGCAAGTAATAAGCGGTCAAAAACGGCCAAGTCGCCCGCAAGATTCCAAGATCCGCTCAAAGTTCACAAACAAGCGGCAAGCGTGGCAAATTAAGGTAAAATGATACGGGTAAAGACGTATAGAGCAGTGAGGAAAAATGCGGAGCGGCGGGGGTGGGCGGAAAGTAGGAGAGTAGGGTCGAGGTCTCCGCGCTTGTCGATGTCCGAGGTCATGGCCTTTTTAACGTGTCGCGAACCACTCAGTACCAAACTCTGCGCAATGCTGCATACCATCGGGGGCCCCAGCGCTCTCTGACCCATCTTCTCCGTACTCTCCTCCGCCACTCGTCGCGCTTACCTCTCCATCCACGCAGTCAGTTGTGCCGCGAAAACGCGGCACCCCGCAACATTCTACCTACTCAGCCACGCTCGCCCCTCTACAGCTTTAGCCAGCCATTTAGTGGCTTTGAATCAAAACCACTTTAGGCAAGTGGTGGGCCTATAGCCTACTAGAATGTCCTAGTGACACAGTGAAAACGCTGAACGCCGTAGGGTTTGAGCGAGGCAATCGGGTATATCAAAAGATAGAAATGAATACACGACTCTCAGGCTATCTAAGCTCTGAGGCCGTCACTAGGCAATCATATCGTGTGTCACAGTCTAAGCTACCGAAGTCGAACTACTGAGTACAGGTAGGAAGTCACTGTACTGTCACTGTCACTGTCATACGTCATACGTGATACTGAACTACTGAATCTCAGCAGAACCGTATAAACACCTGCTAGGACGGTTGTTTGAAGGGGTCTCGCACACGATGCGGGCCGCTCGTCAAATACCGACTTGAAACCCTATATTTGCATGACTGAGTTCGACTAACTTACGCTGTAGTACTCGCTTGTTCATTTGTTGTCATGTTTCGCTGTTTTAAGGGTTGCATTTCTTTTTGGATGTTTATTGTGTGAGAGTCGATCACGATAAATTATGCCCATAACGTGAAACCCTGTTACGCCCGAGGGTTGCAGGAAACCGCCATGGCAGCTAGGAGCTTAGCTGACTTCGGATACGATGAAGAGGAACAAGACGCCGAAGATTTGCACTCGTTAAACAGTGAGGATGCTCTACAACACAACTTCCAACTCACTGAGAAAGCCAAGCAGACATCCTTACAAGCAATTTTCCCTACCCAAGCGTGCTGTCAAGTCACACAAGGCGATTTCGTTCAACCAGCACCTGAAGTTTTAGCTGCAATCGAACTCAGGTCTCGACAGTTGCTTCGCAAAGCTGGTCTGGAAGTGCCTGAGGGAGTTTTACTGCTCGAGTCTATCAGCGAGATTCGGTTCGATGAAACTAAGGCACAGGGCAGAGTCAACCAAACTACCCACACTATCATGGTATCTACTCCGCAGGATCACGAGTGGCTTACAGATTGGTTCACGAAACTTGGCTCGATATTTATACCGTTTAGCACAACTGGCGAGTTGGCTCGATTCGCGTTTGCTCGTTCTCTCATCTCTTCTGTGGACTCCCGAGTTTCTGAGACGAAAGGCTTCACGATTAAGTTCCAAATCCCACCTCAGCTACTATCTGGAATGCTGGTCTATTTCACGCGCAGACACCATCTAGTGAGAAAGCCTGACTTTATCGCCGGAGTGATCGGATTTGCGAAATCAGCGAAGGCGAGGGTGGTTCAGATTATGTTTCAGCCACGTCGTGTTAACGGCATCACTCAGGGATACACCAATAACGCGATGGTCATCGTCGCACCTGCAGCATTTGACAGAGGAGGGGCGCTTCTGAGTGGTCCCAAATACATTAGTATGCCTCAGTATGGATCAGCGAAGAATATCAACCTTCTTCACACGTTCACCCCAGTGGACCCGTTTAAGCACTGCACCTGGTGTGCTGCTGACCACCACTTTTCTAAATGCCCTTCGAAAGAGGAGGTCAAAGAGCAAGCGATCAAAGAGGGCCGTGTCGTGAAAGTTGATGGTGGTATCGAATGCACAGCGGAGTGCGACACTTGTTTTGTCAACTTCAAACACGGGAATCTTGTGAAGTTGGCATTTGCTACGGCGAGGTCTTTGGAAGTACATCGCTTCTCTGAGTTTCACAAGATTGTGAGTGCGGACTATCTCGCATTCACCAAAGGTGAACTCGTGCCCCCTATCAGCGGAATCCTCGCCGCAGAAAAGGAAGCTAAACGGTCACGGGAATATGCTGACTTTGGACGTCAATCGCGACGTCGCCAAGATGAGGCCTGGTCGCAAGGCACTGAGGGAGCATCCCGAAGTTTGGAGGCCGATTTCACCTCACCGCAACGTCCGGGCGCGGTTGGGCTCATCCCCGAGGTCTTGCCTCCCCCCCCACCTCCTCTCCCCTTGCTGGACGATATGGAGGAGGAGCAAGCCCATGGTGTTGCGGTTGCGGCAATAGAATCCCCCGCGCCTTCCACGACGAGCATGGAACGTGAATCTCCGGCCCAAGTGTCATACGCCGGAGCTGTGAACCGCGACTAGCCGTGTGTGCGCGGTGTACTGATCATTTTTGGGGACAGCCTTTCAGGGACTCCTTGCTATCTATTTAGCATCTATTTAGTTCAGTATAGATATGCAGCAAATCTTTGTTACAATCTGTGTGCTCAAGTTGAAATACGCGGGGTAACGAATACGAGATCGTGGATTCGTGGTCACAAGATCGGACATGGTGAGCGTTGCTGCTTTCTTCTACCTGCCGTGACATGCAGAGCCGCAATGAAACCGTGGACGAGCCGTAGGATGAGAATCTAAGAAAGATGACGGCTGAAAGTCTCACATTGTCCTGCTCTTCATTCACGTATGTTATAATATTATTGTGCACACCCGTCATTCATCGCCCTCTCATTGTGTTTATCATTCCGACACGTGTTTTTCTTTTTGTGGTGGTCGATCACGATATTGGGAACATGCTGACTAGGTTATTTCCAATAAGAGAGCGGTCACAAAAGCACTTTTGTGACCGGCCGCCAAATAACCCCTTTGACACCGGAGCGGTGGGCAGCCTTAAGCGCGGTGTAAGCGGTATCAATTTTCACAAGGAACTCATTTTTTTAGAGTTATAACTGGGTAATGTTTGTATTGTAGAGACTTGAGTTATGCCTTTCACTCGAATACGTATCATAGGTGATTATGCCACAAATACCGAACCCACGCGTGAGGACATCCCGTGTAGACACGCGGGTTGCGACATTATTAAACACACGACGGAAGCGGAGAGAGCACACGCCAGGAGATGCCCGCACAACCCAAAGGGCAGGACATTGCACCCATGCCCACTCCCTGGTTGCACGTTCATCGCAAAGTCTGCGCACGGGTTGAAGTACCACATACTCTCGGTCGTTAAGCATCCGGAGGCGAACGTCCGCAACACACAAATGACACCGGCGGATATTGAAAGCACCTTTGCAGACTTTCCGCACGAGAAAAAGTACGATATTATTGTAGCAGATCCTCCGTATAAGTACGAAAACAACAACATTTCTGGGGCAGCACAACATCACTACCCGCTGCTTACCGCGAGCCAGCTTGCGCGTCTTCCTTTAGCACGGATAGCCAGCAAACATTGCATTCTGTGTGTGTGGACGACTGGCCCGCAAATGGAGAATACTATACAACTTATACCGAAGTGGGGTTTCCGATTTCGAACTGTCCTAAGTGTCTGGTTGAAACAATCGGCTAATGGGAACTTGGTGGTCGGCTTGGGCGCGTACACGCGGTCATGCGCAGAGTTCATTTTGGTAGCTACTAGGGGAAACCCGCCGATTACGAAGTGGAGAGTAGACAACAACGTCTCGCAACTCATCTTGGCAAAAAAGGGCGCACACTCAGTGAAACCTAAAGAGGCTTTCACGGCCATAGAAACTTTGTTTGATGAGGGCCTATCGAAAATAGAATTGTTTGCTAGGAGCACTAGGGAAGGGTGGGACACCTGGGGCAATGAGGTGTGACAAGTAGCATAATGACACGAACCGTATATCTGATTATACAGTACCGGCAGCCTCAGTGCATGCGTACTTTATGTATATCTTTGATTACAAGGCCGGCGGCTTCCGCACGTGCATACTTTATGTGTACACACGATTCTTATGACGGCAGCCGCCTCCCGGCATCCAAACTTTATGATTATTTATATCTTATTATTCAGTGCCGGCAGCTTCCACACATGCATACGTTATGCATATCTCCGAGTACAATGCCTGCAGCCTCCGCGCGCATGCATGCTTATGTATATACCTAATTATTACGACGGCAACCTCCGCGCATGCATACTGTATGTGTACATATCTTATTATACATCCAATGTATCCGATGTGTGCATCCATACATGCATTCCTACGAAATAAATATATACACAGCCTGTGGCAGCTCCGCGCACATGCATTCCAATGAGATACATATGTGCTCAGCTTTCGAAGTGGTTACAAACTCAGCGGTCAATTCAGGAGAGCGGTCAATTTCCGGAGAGCTTCTCAAGGGAAGTGCTGCACAGGCTTGCTTGAAACCAGCTTGTCCAAGGTACCCCTGCATACGAGCTTGACCTTCCACTTCCGCCTTCGTGTACGAGTGGCATACCTGGACACATGTGGTTTGATCACACTTATCAGTGCAAAAAGAAGCGTAATATGCATATACCCAAACCGGCACGAACTTGAGTCGCCAGTATCGGTTTGAGCACTTCTTGAAATTAACGACTTTAACGGAAAGATGCCGGTAGAAAATGATGTCGCATCACCACGAGGATTGCGACATCTGAGCACGCATGTGTAAAGATTTGTCGCATTACTCCGAGAAATGCGACGAAGAGATAGCACGCAGCAAGCTCGATTGAATTCGCTATTTCACCAACGTCAGATGATACCACCATATTTTCAGATGCATACCTTTAACACAGCGGTGAATTGGGATCTGTCCATCACTTTGAAATTTGATCCGCCAAAGAGTTTCTCAGGGGGGATTGAAAGGTCCCCCATTCCGAACTCTCTGACAAGTTCCGCAACCTCTTCAAGCGGCACCTTGGACACATCTATTGCCTCTTTCACCATATTTTTCGAATTTATGCAATTGTTCTGCGGGATGGCAACCGATTCATATACGTTCGGTTGAGTGTCACTATCTACCGCCAACTGCTGAACTGCCTACAGTATGCCTCAGCTAACGAGGAAACAGAAGTCTACTGTAGATTTTGAGACGCGCCAGACGCACGAGATCAGACGAGAGAGAACGACATGCTCTCAATTAATTCTGAAATATAGAATTTGTATCTGTCAAGAAGTTTACATGTAATAAAAATATAAACGAGTGATGAGATGATCGAACGATCAGATTTCAGATGGCCCTACAGGTCTAGCGGAGATCTCAAAATTGAGATCGACCAATTTATACCTACGATATACGTTCCTTAACACTACATCGCGGCGCGAGAAAATTGACATGGGTGCGCGCTGAGAGCTTTTCCCAATCCACTGTTATGGGGAACGACAGAATTCATCATTTCCGCTATTTCCATTGGTTTAGAAAATAATTAAGATGTCTGATTGGTCCAAACGGGAAGTGTAAAAACGTGCGCAATTTTTAATTTTTTCCAGATCCGATTTCAGAATCGCGGAGAGGGCTACAAAGTTATTGGCATACTAATATGTTTTGGTTAAGTATGGACACGTCAGACGCGGTAATCCATCAAGGGCCTTCGAAGGGCTGCTGCGTTGCTGTCAGGCCCGTCCTTAAATCTGGTTACCCGGTGGCTTGCAGCTTCGTTCTGTTCGTTCTTGCGGATGTAAAAAGTCTGCGCAAGAAATTAATTCAAGGAAAAAAATCGATTTAATTATAAATGCGGACCGACGGCTTATACCTAGCGGAGATCTCAAAATTGAGATCGACCAAGCCTACGCTAGAGCTCTAGTGTCACAGTATGGTTTGTTTTGGAATGATTATTTCGTTTGATTGGAATAATTCGAATGGAAGAATGAATCCTATTGCGTTTTCCTTGATTTCACTTCTCAAGCGCATGTGGCACACGACAGAATTGCACGTATAACAACTTTCAGGAGATATCTTTGCTGTGTCTTTCGCTCTGGTTAAATGCCAGAACATTAGCCAAGCGCATGAGGAAACGTAGAAATGAAGCTTGAGAGTCACCTGTTGTGAACATGTACAGCACAACACAGTCTTTCACAGGTTTCCCACCCTCTTGAAACCTTCCTAATGCGTTCTGCGAAGAGTTTCATTCAGGCCTGTCATCTTTACTTGTAAATTATTGCCATGAACCGAAATTTCACCTGAGAACTTTTCACGGCATGTTGATAAAGCTTGAACGTATGGGCCGTCAACCCATACTTGTCAACGATGTATTCTTTTTTTCGTGTTGGTCTTTGCCAGACTATTGAAACGTCCCGCATTTCTCTAACGTGGCGAGTTTGAATTTGACTGTGTGGAGAGAGTGGGAAGCTTGCAGAAACATGGCCAGGCTTGTTCAGCTGGTAGCACACATCCACTCCGGTTTCTGCAGGTAGCTTCTTCCCTCAGGTATGTTTGCGCCTTACTTGCCGGAGTTGACTGCATCGGACCGGCTTACGTCCAGGATACACTGCACCACATGCGACAGACTCTGCGGCCTCAAACTGGCGTCTTCATCTTTGCCTCCTCTTCCATTTCGTCGTCTTGCTTTGGCAGTCGTATCCACATCGGACACTCGAACTGAGTGCAAGTTCTAGAACCGAAGGTCGATTTTGGGCACTTTGTAAGGCTGTGGGAGCTTCTTCCGTACTTGTTTAGGATTTCCATCCGTGTTTCTGCAGTTGGTGCTATTAAGGTCCACGTTGGGATAAACGGGAAGCCTTCACTGAGATTGAATTTACGTTATGTGTGTAACAGTACGGCCTCTTGTGGTATGCTTGGATTCGCTCCCGTGTTTTGGCTGGGAGACCCGCTTCGCTGCTGGTTTTGCCGTGATTGGGGCTTGCATACGAGCTTGCTTTGTTCCCTGAAGCAGCGTGTTCCGGAGACGTTGTGTGCAGTGTTCAGCAAACGGTTAATGAGCGACGGGGAGAGCTAGAGTGCCGCGTCAGCATTCCTTGGCGGTCACGAGATGGAGGCCAGCGACTGCTTGACGCCGGGCGTCCAGCACGTCGTGGAACAGCTGGAGACCTGTCTCGCTGAGGTTGATGTGGCCACGACGCTGCGAATCCTCCTCCGGCTTCTCCGTTTTTTCAACTCCGATATAAGGTGCGCATCATCGGCATTCCCAGCGGACTAAGTCCAAAAGGATCCCGCTGCGAACGGCAGGCAGGCAGGATCGTCGCTCCTTTAGATACTCGTAACTTTACGTCGTGCAACGTAACCTCAGAATGCGAGGGTGAGACCATGGACTTTCTTTCAACAGAAGCCGCACTTCTGCGCTGCGGCGAGCGAGCCTGCGTGAAATGGACTCGAGGATGCGCGAATACAGCGCCTGGCGCATTCCAAGGGAGGGAGGAGTGCGACGGAGGCAAATGGCGCTTCCGAGGAGAGAGGCCATGGGCGCAGGAGGCATACGGGGCTCCCCAGGAGAGAGGCCATGGAAGAAGGAGGCGCTTGCGGGCCGACGGCAAAAGAGTATGGGTAACCAAGGAACGTGACGCCTCCCGAGAGGGGCGCAGGACCCCAACGTGTGTGAGGCAACTGACTACAAAGATGACGGCGAGCGTCGTGAGGCCTCGTAGCAAAGTGGGCAACATTGTGTTGTATAGCCTCATGCGGGAGAGGCGTTAGTGACTGAAGCACCGGAGCCTCATGGTAATGGGACGGTAGCAAACGACCTCCATGTGAGGGCAGGGCCGGTGCAGGCGCGCGGCATGTCCTGCGAGGGGAGGGCAGGGCCGGTGCAGGCGCGCGGCATGTCCTGCGAGGGGGGGGCAGGGCCAGTGCAGGCGCTTGGCATCCTGCGAGGGGGCAGGACCGGTGCAGGCGCGGCATGTCCTGCGAGGGGGGGGCAGGGCCGGTGCAGGCGCGCGGCATGTCCTGCGAGGGGGGGCAGGGCCGGTGCAGGCTGTTTGGCGGAAGCCAATTGATGCCTTCCACGTGGATGGCAGGGGCATGCGACGACTTAAGGGAGAGAGACGCGTGTGACCAAAGCAACTGAGGTGTTCCAAGAGAGAGACGTGACTCACTGAAGACGGCGAGCACATGACGTCTCCCGATAGAGGGGGGCATCGAGCATTGGAGGCTCAAAGTGTCTCCCAGGATGGGCGAAGGAATCTTTTGCAGCGGAGAGTCTCCAGCTGAAGAGATGAAATTAGCAGAGGCGCATAAAAACTGCTGACAGAGAGTGTCAAGTGGGGCGTGCGATAGCTCTGAGGAAGGGGGGGGGAAGGCGATGGAGCACGCAGCGCACGGGCAGTGCGTTTCTCTGGAGGGCGGTGGAGCACGCAGCGCACGGGCAGTGCGTTTCTCTGGAGGGCGGTGGAGCACGCAGCGCACGGGCAGTGCGTTTCTCTGGAGGGCGACGGGGTCAGCCGACCTGTGAGAGGTCTGCTGGCTGGGGCAATCCATGGGTTAAGGCACGTGATGCCATTAGGCATTGTTCCGGGAAAGTATCGTAGCTACCGACTGCGTGGCATCTCTCGGGAGGGGTGGAGGTAATCGGAGAGTTTGATGCCGGATGACAAAGGACGTGCGGACGCGTGGAACTTGCAGACAGACAGTGACAGACAGATCTCCCGGCAGACAGGGCCGTGGTAGATGGAGCTGTGTGATGCCTCATGGCAGAGAAACGCGGTTCACAGAGCTGATTCGGATTTCGCTGACGGAAATCCGACGGTCAGGCAGGTTTTGCGAAAGTGGTGGGATCCTCTTTTGTTGAGCTGGAGAACCGTGATGGGCAGTGATGCTGTTTTACAAGCGCCACCATCTTTCCCCTCATTTTGCACCCTTCTCTACGTCCTCATCTTCCAGTTGCTGCTCATATCATCAATTAGCATGGTGATTGTCAGAGAGCTTCTCAGCTAATATGAATGGTTTTTGCACAGTCAAAGTAGTCGAGGCCAATTGCCGAGCTGGAAGCAAAAGAGTATCCAGCTGGCTTGCACATCGTGTAGAAGTACACTGGAGCTGCTCGAAGCTTCTATCCAAGATGGAGCTTGTACCCATCAAGGTGTCTCTTCCCATCCCCGCTGTAAAGCGTTCATATATTCTTTTTGGGTTGTTTTTGTATTTAGATGTCCTAAATCATCTTGAGCATAACAGCACGCTGGTGTGCTTACAAAATACGGCGACACAATCCGTTGGGAGCATCAAACGCGTGTTTTTAGCGTGGTTCACTGAGAGCACTCTGCAGTAGTTTTCAGAGGGAACAGATGCTTAATGGTATCGAGAGCATGTTGTCCGTGTGGGTTTGCGCAACTCTGGGAAGCGCTGGCTTTTGCCTGTGCGTCTCATACCGTTTAGTGCGTGTGACACTGAAGGTTCCGCTTTGGGTCCACCGTCCAAAGTATCCTGTACATGCCATGTCTCATCAATCAAAGGGTGGTGGCAGTTCAACTGGACTCCGAATCCCTTTAATTCATGACGCTAGAATCGGCTGAGTTTTATGATGAATGGATGCGATCAAAAGGCGATGCTACACACAGTTCCAGTGTGGGTGCATTTACCTCCAGTCAACTCACCTATTGAATGCTCGTCCGATGTGCGATGAAGCCTCTCTCTTGTGCATCCGTACTGCCTCCACCCAGGGTGACCTGACTGGGGACCCACTATGAGCGCAGGTTTCTCAGGGTGACCTGACTGGGGACCCACCTCTGAGCAGGGCAGTCCCTGCGCCTGGTCGCATGTGCAGGCCGCATATATTGCTGACGGAGAGATATTCAGCATGGCCTGAAACAACCATACAATCCGAGTAGGGCGTTGACCTACCGATGATAGTGACCCTGACATGAGGGGTTGTCACTGTGATAGTAACAACCCTACAGTTCAGATCTCCATCTGCAGTGGGCGGCAACCTAGGGGTTCTTCTGCATGGTTTTGTGTGATAACAACCCTGGCATGCTGTACTTTATAGTATTTGGACAGGACCCTCCCGATTTAATTTTATGCCGAAGCCTTTGCGGAATTTCCAGCACTCGTCAACGAGCTTCCATCGGTGTGGTCAGACTCCGCACTGGAGAAAACAAATTCGGTGTTTGACAAGATTGGCGTGGGTTGTGCTTTATGGGCGCAGCTCAATACGGCGACATGCCAAACTCCGTGCGATCGCCGACGACGGCACCAAAGACGATGCCGCCCGGTTTGAAGTCAGCTAATCGTCCTCCAAAGTCAATGCTGCGCAGAAATATGTTGAAGGCCAAGCTGGAGGAGCTCAGCCGATTCTGTGAAGAAACCTCTGTGTGCACTCCGTCCTTTAGGGCCACTCGAAGCTCACACACCGGTGTCCACGACGATGACGATTTCCCAGAAATTTCTGTACAGCCCGCGACATGGAAGCCGGGGTTGCCGAAGTTGGAACGAACCTATGCAAGTTGGTTCCGAGAAGAATCAACCCCTCGGGTCCGAGGCCCTCGGTATGTGGAGGGGAGGGACCCGTCGACCAAATCAGAAGGGGACAAATCGATCATCGATGCTGCATTGCAGGTGGTGCTCCCCTCCAGCTGGGGACTCCCTAGCCACCGCGCACCTTCTCCCCTCCCGTCCACTCCCCTCGCGTGTAGACATTGTCTGCTCCGGTGGAAGCCCCCTTTGGAAACCATGTTTCTGCTGTACAGACGCCCGGGCTGCAATCGAGCCTGCTTTAGTCGTTTAGAAATTCTTATCACCTCATTCGGCACTCGGCTTGAGGGCTCGCCACGTGGCGGTGTCTTGCTGACTCATGTTTATCTTCCTTCGTGCAACAGGGAATGGCCAAGCCCTTCAAGCACGTTAGAATAAGCCTCTTCTCGGTAATCACGTGCACCTTACCCCTACAAACCCTAAAAGCATTCAGAAAAAGTTGGCAATCTTGCGGCCGTGGCATTTAATCTCGTGCGTCATACCCCTCGCGGGCGTGGCAGTTAAAGTCATGCGCCGTACCCCTCGCTGCTGTGGCATTTAATCTTGTGCGTCATACCCCTCGCGGGCGTGGCAGTTAAAGGCATGCGCCGTACCCCTCGCGGGCGTGGCATATAATCTCAGGAGGGTGCACCCCAAGTGCCAGCCACAATCAACGGCTGGCCAGCTCAGTGACACCCTAATGAGGGTCCCCTTGCAACTCCCGGATGCTTCCAGGCTGCTGCATGGACACGCGCCTCCTCCCAAGCAGTATCTCGCTTTCGCTCCCATATTCTTGTCGGCGCCAGCCGACGACTCCTGCTGTAGGAGTCTCCAGGCCCCGCTTGAGCCACGTGTGCCGCTGCCCCTTCCCCTGCCGTTACACCGCCGCGATCTCGGATGCGGAAACAGATGTCCACTGTCCGCAGCAAGAAGCCCGTCTGCGGCCCGGTGAAGCTTGCAACGCCAGAGCTAGAATAAAGTAAGCTGAGAGCTCGGCTGTGAACCACCTGTGCTGCTGCTGCCCACTGATGACCTCTGTGCGCGGCTGGCAACCAGGGGCCGGCAGCCTGGATAGAGCCCACCAGCTCCACTACCACTGCTCGCATGGCCCCCGTGCCCCAGACTTTCCGAAAGCCCCTCGGCCCGCTCATTGTACCCCATGCCGCGATGAATGGCAACAAGCTGCATGCTGGTTGCCCAGGCTGCGCTTTGAAGCCGCTGCTGCGAGGGCAATGCACCGTCTGGCCGTAGCTTCTGAAGCCGGCAACCATGAGAGGCTCTTCGTTTGGCAGAACTGCATGAGGTGCAGTTTTGGTCGGTCGGTGCTTCGGGAGCTCGCCCGCACGGGGCTGCCGTGTGCATCCACACGGGCAGCGCTGTGCGGCCGCGGCGTCTCCCAGCTCTGCACTCCAGCGCCCCTCCGGCACCGCATCACAGTCGCGGGGTTCCCCCCAGCACCGCATCACAGTCGCGGGGTCCCGGCACTGCACACAGTCAGCGGGTCCCCCGGCACCGCATCACAGTCGCGGGGTCCCCCCGGTACCGCATCACAGCGCGGGTTCCCCCAGCACTGCATCACGCGGGTCCCCCCCGGTACCGCATCACAGTCGCGGGGTCCCCTGCACAGACACGGTCGCGGTCCTCCCTGGCACCGTGATTACAGTCGCGGGGTTCCCGGCACCGCATCACAGTCGCGGGGTTCCCCCGGCACCGCATCACAGTCGCGGGGTTCCCTGGCACCGCATCACAGCCGCGGGGTCCCCCAGCACCGCATCACAGTCGCGGGGTTTCCCCAGCACCGCATCACAGTCGCGGGTCCCCCGGCACCGCATCACAGTCGCGGGGTTCCCCCCGGCACCGCATCACAGTCGCGGGGTCCCCCCCGGCACCGCATCACAGTCGCGTGGTTCCCCCCGGCCCGCTCCGCGTATGAGCTGGGACTGCTTCAAGCTCATGTCAAGGCGCTCCCTGCCACCATCGCTGTAGCCGCTCCCTGCCTTGCCGCCCTCCAGCCCCCCGGCACTCTCCCTTCGCCATGCATCATCAGCGGGGGCCTCGGTGCGGCTCCTTGGCAGTGGCTCAGGCTGCGACATGCGCGGTTTCACCGTCTCGACTCCCTGCGACCCGGGAAGGTGGCACGTGCCACCGTCCCAGCCGCACAGGAAACTTCCAGAAGGTTCCAGAAGGTTCTGTTAGGTCCCTTTGTGAAACAGGGCCGTCGATCCCTCGGTCGGAGTTCCCTTGGGTAACCAGTCCGTCGATCTACATCGGGAAACACTTCGGAACTCCTCTGCGATGTGTTTAGAGCCGCCTCCCACAAGGCGGGGACACAACATTGCGTGGCATGCCTCAAAGGGTGTTCCTGTGTATGAGGGAGACACTGGTAGGCAGATGCTGATGTGGACGCTGATGTGGATGCTGATGTGGACGCAAGCCATCAAGTGGAGAGCGGACATGGAGGTATAAGCTGAGAGGAGCGCACAAATCTCCGGTGGGTCCGGTGTCCTGCTGTTGCACCACGGTCGGTATGCTCAGTTGGATGACAGCTCCAGCAGGGTGACAGCCGAGGTGACGTCAGTGGCGGTATTTGCGGCGAAGAGGCGCGTTGATGCTGGGTGCTGTGCGGTGCTGCCTCGGGGCTCTGCAGAAGAAGCTGGACCAGATGAAGGTGCACGGAGCGACCCGCATCTCCGAGAGCATTTCCAACCTCGGCACATCCGACGGCCCCAAGTCGCTCGACTTGGGCATGAAGGTCCTGCAGACAGTGAACGTGCAAGGCACCCGGGCGAGCCTAGACCTCGGCGTCGGCCACTGCTGGCACTACTTCCAGCTTCATCCGCTGGGCCTCACGCACCGCCTGTGGGACGGGATCACATTCTGTGTCCTGGTCTTCTTGCTGTTCTACCTCCCGGTGCGCGTGGCGTTTGTGGACGACGGGAGCGACCGAGAGCAGGAGATCGACTTCATCATCTCCGTGGTGTTCGTGATTGACATCGTGGTCAACTTCATGACCGGCGTCGTGCTGTTCGATGCCGACAAGGAGGAGGAGTACATCAGCTTCAGCTTCCGCGACATCTGGATCAAGTACTCGCAGGCAAGAAGGCCCTTTCAGCCGTGGCCGCTGAAATGAGACGCCCTCGCTCCCCCTTTGAGGCTGTCCGCCTCAGTATCTTGCCCGCTGCGACAAAAGTTGACTTGTTTGTTCTGAACTCCTTCTCCCACCGACGGTCCCCTCCGCCATAGGAAAGTTGAAACTCTCTCTCTCTCTCTCTCCGGTGGTGAAGCGTCTGTGGCATAGTGGGCTTGTTTGACCTCTGAACGCCTCCTCCAGCGGAGTGCGGCCTGCAACGCAGGACAGATGTTTGTCCTGAAGCTATGCTCCAGTGAGTCGTGATCCTTAATTTTGCAGTCATTACCTCGTGATCGTGCAGTTACTCCTTCTTGATCCTGTGGTCCTTAACTCTTGATCCTGCCGCCGTTAACTCTTGTTCTCACTTTTGGTGGAGTGGAACTGTTTTGATTTGAGTTGTTTGTGTTGTTTCACTCAAAAGCAAGTCGTCAAGTGCGCCTGCAGTAGCGATCCACTTTACATGCACCAGTGGTACACTCCCCATACTCCTGCAGTCGACGTCACATGCGCCTGCGGACGTCGACACATGCGCCTGCGGTCCACGTCACATGCACCTGCGGACGTCGACACATGCGCCTGCGGTCCACGTCACATGCGCCTGCGGACGTCGACACATGCGCCTGCGGTCCACGTCACATGCGCCTGCGGACGTCGACACGTGCGCCTGCCGTCGGCGTCCCGGATTGCTTTCTGTGTGTCCTGTAGCAGAGCCCTCAGAGCCCTCAGAGCCCTGAGAGCCCAGGCCCGCCGACGAGCTCGTTTTTGCCGGCTACTCTGACGGGGCTCTGCTCGCTGCCGGCAGGGCTGGCTCTTCATCGACCTGGTGAGCGTGCTGCCGTGGTCGGAACTGTTCAGCTTCATCATCGCCGGGCACAACAGCTGGGGCAAGGTTCCCTCGTTCTTCAAGCTCATCCGCCTGACCCGCCTGCTGAAAGTGCTCAAGGTGGCGGAGGGGGGCGAGCTGTTCAAGATGCTTATGCAGTTCATCCCGGCCACCATCAGGTATCTGGACATTCGGTGTGTCTGAGGCACGCTTGCATCGTCTCTAGTCAAATGAGAGACTTGTTCTGCGGCGGAACCTGCCAAGGGGCGTGAGATGTTCTCAGTTTGCATCTGAGGTGACAACAGGGTTCAAACCTGCCAGGGGGCATGAGATGTTCTCAGTTTACATCTGAGGTGACTGCAGGGTTCAAACTGTAGTGAGTGTTAAGTGGCAGGCTGGAGAGCGAGAGCTTTGGAGCTCGTGTGGTCTGGCGGGGGAGTCGGGGGAGGGCAGGAAGGCCTTTGGGGGGGGTCTGAGGATGGGATCGGATCGGCCTGGAAGGGCGTGCCCTCCTGGGAGAGGTGGCGGACGTCGCGGTTGTCCTCGGAGTGCAACTGGATGCGAGCTTCTAGAGGATGATGCGAGGATGTCAGCCTACCTGGCAGGGTGGGATCCCGCCGGGGCCTGAAAGCAGGAGCGCATTTGGGACACATTCTCCAGGCAGGGCCGGCAGGGCCTGAAAGCAGGAGTGCATTTGGGACACATTCTCCAGGCAGGGCCGGTAGGGCCTGGAAGCAGGAGCGTATTTGGGACACATTCTCCGGGCAGGGCCGCCGGGGCCTGGAAGCAGGAGCGCATTTGGGACACATTCTCCAGGCAGGGCAGGGCCGCCGGGGCCTGAAAGCAGGAGCGCATTTGGGACACATTCTCCAGGCAGGGCCGGCGGCTTGAAGTTGATAGGGAGAATGCGGCTTGAAGTTCATAGGGAGAATATGGCTTGAAATTCATAGGGAGAATGCGGGGATTGAGCATGTGCAAGGAGCTGCGAGAGCGCGAGCCTGTGTGGGTGGGTGTGAGAGCGTGCGCCTGTGTGGTTGGGTGTGAGAGCGCGCGCTTGTGTGAAGTTGGGTGTGAGGCGCGAGCCTGTGGTTGGGTGTGAGAGCGCGAGCATGAGTGTGAGCGCGCGCCTGGGTGTGGTTGGGTGTGAGAGCGCGAGCCTTTGTGGTTGGGTGTGAGAGCGCGAGCCTGTGTGGTTGGGTGTGAGAGCGCGAGCCTGTGTGGTTGGGTGTGAGAGAGCGCGCCTGTGCGGTTGGGTGTGACGGTCCGAGCTCAGGCTGGGCTGAGTACGAGGGGCTTCAGACTTGGAGAGTACGAAGGGCTTCAGACTCGGAGACCGCTGTTTGCGATGCTGTTTCCAAATATCTGCGGCATGTTGAGGAGTTGCCCGGCAGTGTCAGGATACCGCAGCTCAGACCGCACACTGTGCACATCGCAGGCAGCTGCTGAAGCTGGGCTATGGCGTCGCCTTGCTCGCACACTATGTTGCGTGCTGCTGGCACTATATTGCAGTGGAGCAGAACAACCAGGGGAAAGCCACGTGGATGGGAATATACTTTGAAAAAGAGGCGGATGATGTGGACTTTGCCGAACGATACGTGACCTCACTTTATTGGTCTCTCACAACCATCACCACGGTTGGCTACGGAGACGTGCTGCCCTACACCAAGCTAGAGAAGGTGTTGCCTCAGCAGAACCTCGTGATGTAGAATAGACCTCATGGTGTAGAATAGAACTCATGGTGGAGAATAGACCTCGTGATGCAGAATAGACCCCGGGATGCAGAATATATCTCGTGATGTAGAATAGACCTCGTGATGTAAAAGAAACCTCGCGATGTAGAATAGACCTTGTGATGTAGAATAGACCTCATCATGTAGAATGGACCTCGTGATGTCGACTCGACCCCGCGATGTAGAATAGACTTGAAACTTCTCAGGATCAATTTTCCATTTACATGCTATTTCCTGGGTATCGTTCAAATTCTGTCTTTATTACACGGCTTGCTCAAGCACGAAAGGGGATCGCGGCATTGGTCCGATGATGAATTGTTTCCATCATGGATTACTGGAGCGCCCATCCTCGCGGGTGTGATGAGGAGTTGTTTCCATCATGGATTACTGAAGCGCTCATCCTCGCGGGTGTGATGAGGAGTTGTTTCCATCATGGATTACTGGAGCGCCCATCCTCGCGGGTGTGATGAGGAGTTGTTTCCATCATGGATTACTGGAGCGCCCATCCTCGCGGATGTGACGTGTTCACTGCGCCTTCTGAGGATGCGTACAGCTCCGCTGCCTGCGGACATCCACACGTGGCGCTGGTTGACTTGAGCTCTGGTGTTGGTGGGATGTCGCCAGATGTTCTCTGTCACCATCATGTATCTCGGGGTGTCCGTTTCGTCAGTCATGGTTAGTAAGCTTAACACACTGGTAAGGATTCTGTGTCCGCCGATCAACGTCTGCGCGTTCCCTGCGGTATCTCTCTTCAGGTCCACGTCCGCGCGCTCCCTGCGGTATCTCTCTTCAGGTCCACGTCGGCGCGCTCCCTGCGGCATCTCTCTG